>LPNX010566557.1:0-44575 GCA_001517045.1 Pseudotsuga menziesii | reverse complement strand
ATATATATCATAAAATTCATCCTTAAGATTAAAATGCAAACAACGTTAATTTCTGCAGTTAAATCCACTTCTGCAACCTGAAAGGTCATTTCCGCACTGAAACTGAATTTTCCGACTTCCGCCTTCCACCTTCCGATTTCCTACTTCAGGTAGGGGAAACCCTGAAATGCGGTATGCTCACTTGTCAGTTTTCCTCTTTTCAACTTCCGACCTTCCGACTTTTGGCTTTGGACTTTGGAAATCCCGAGCTATGATACCCTTACTCGTTCACTTTTCTCTTTCTGACTTCCAACTTCGGAATTCAAACTTTGAAAATTCTGAGAAACAATACCTTTACTCGTTCTCTCTTTGCATTTCCGCATTCTGCAATGCGGGTTGTGGATTGTAGAAACTTAAATTTTTTACACATTTTTCTCTCCCTTTTCCGCACGACTTCTTCCACACCGTTGATTCTTGCAAGGTCAATCTCAACCGTAGATCTTGCAGGCTGCTGATTTCAGGTTGCGAACTTCCAACTTTCTAGAAGTTCCACTTCGATCTTCCGCTTTCACCTTTCCACTTGACTTCTTCCGCACCATTGATTCTTGTAGGGTCAAAATCAATCGTCGATCTTGAGGTATGTGGATTTTGGGTTGCGGACTTCCAACTTTCTCGAAGTTCCACTTTGATCTTTCCGCTTCCGCCTTTCCACTTTACTTCTTCTGCATCGTTGATTCTTGCAGGGTCAATCTTAATCGTTGATCTTGCGGGCTATGGATTTCGGGTTGCAGACTTCCAACTTTCTCGAAGTTCCACTTCAATCTTTCCACTTGAATTCTTCCGCACCGTTGATTCTTGCAGGGTCAATCTCAACCGTCAATCCTCGCTGGGCCTATCGGATTTTGCAAATCCAGAAGGTTCATTTATCTGCGCTTGTTGACATTGCGAAATGAACCTCCNTTCTTGCAGGGTCAATCTCAACCGTCAATCCTCGCTGGGCCTATCGGATTTTGCAAATCCAGAAGGTTCATTTATCTGCGCTTGTTGACATTGCGAAATGACCCTCCGCCATAAATCTAAATCCTCGTTTGATACTCATCGTTCATCTTTGCTGGGCCTACCGGATTTTGCAAATCCAGGAAGTTCATTTATCCACGCTTATTGACATTGCGAAATGAACCTCTGCCATAGATCTAAATCCTCATTTGATCTCCATCGTTCGTCTTCGTTGGGCCTACTGGATTTCACAAATCCATAAATTTCATTTATCCATGCTTGTTGAAATTGTGAAATGAACCCCTACCATAGATCTAAATCCTCATTTGATCTTCACCGTTCATCTTTGCTGGGCCTACCGGATTTCGCAAATCCAGAAATTTCATTTATCCATGCTTGTTAACATTATGAAATGAACCTCTGCCATATATCTAAATCCTCATTTGATCTTCACCATTCATCTTTGTTGGGCCTATCAAATTTCACAAGTACAGAAAGTTCATTTATCCGCGCTCGTTGACATTGCGAAATGAACCTCCGTCGTAGATATAAATCATCATTCGATCTTCATCGTTGAAACATGCGGCTCTTGCAATATTTCACAAATGTGAAAACTTAATTTATTCGTGCAGGTTGAGGATGCGAAATTGACTCCCACCATCGATCTCCATCCTCATCAAATCTCGTCCGTCGAAACATGCGGGGTGTAAAATATTTCGCAAATTCACGTAACTCATTTTCCTTGCAAGTCTACTCAACAAAATCTTTATCCACCGTGGATATATCTACCTCAATCCATCCAACGATCGATTCTTCCTGCAAGTTAACCTCTACTGTCAATACCAAAATTCTTAAGTCTGAGCGTCTTACCTTTTTGAAATCATCTACAACTTTTAATCTCCTCCTTTATACATCTAGGCCCTCCATTCCCTATTCTCCCTTTCACCGTCCTAAAATTTTTCAGGGAAAAGTAGTAGATGCAAATGTAACAAATCCCATTCAAAACCATAATTATTATACATGCACTCTGTTATAACTAGATCTTGTTCTTAGTTTATCTGTTCTTTTTGTCCTAATTTTCAACCGTTGGTTTACAATGATTTTATATTTAATGTTGATTTTAAGAATTTTTGACAATCAATAATTTTGGTTGGATTTAACGCTTTTAATGGTTAAATTATTTCATTATTTTAGTTTTAAGGTTTGTCTTTTGGGCTTATTAATTAATATGTATATCTTTAATATTTCAAAAGCTTATAATAAAATTTTATTCCAAGTTTTGATTTATAATCTAACTCTCATTTTTTAGTCCTTTGTCAAATATTTTCATGAGGAGATTCCTGTAGCAGCTCTGTTTTTCCTGTTTTTGTCATTGTTATTGGGAGCATATTACGAGGAGATGGAAACGAATTCAGGAAAACCAAAAGTGGTTTTTGTCCACAACAGACTCATTCACAAAAACCTCTCTCATTTTTGCAACATCTGTTATCATTTGAGAGATTCAAATTCATCTTTGTGGCCTATTTTCAGGGTTTGAATTATTTAATAATTTCCTGATTTAGTCACAAATTTGCAGCACGTATTCCGATCAATTGAAGAGGAATTTTGAAAAACCAAGAGATATTTTGTTCATAACATACTCATTTAAAACAACCTCTCTCAGGTTTTGCACAGGTGTCTCGGATTGAGAGATATGAAGGTGTGTTTAAGACCCAAATTTCCAGAAATTCGCCAAATTTCACCAAATCCAATTTGCTATTTTTGGGTTAATTATCTTTAAAGATTTTGAGTTATCATGTAACTAGTTGATGTAACTGTTTCA
This sequence comes from Pseudotsuga menziesii, assembly GCA_001517045.1. Lineage (NCBI taxonomy): Eukaryota > Viridiplantae > Streptophyta > Pinopsida > Pinales > Pinaceae > Pseudotsuga > Pseudotsuga menziesii. Next base: position 41,778 of record LPNX010566557.1, on the reverse strand, counting down.
AATTTCGACCTAGAAGGTAGTTATGGAACTACTTTACTTTTGTAATAATAAAAGGAAGACAAACATACAGTTTTGGGTGGTATTTTTCACTCAAGGAGAGGATTTTGGAGCTTTGATTTCTCAAGCTAGCACTTATAACTCTTATGTAAGTGGATGACTGTTATTGATTATATATAAATTGATAAGCCCTTTTACCTGTCATGCTTTTTCATTTCTGATCTGTTTGATTGCTCAGTCTACAATTTCATTTCTTGTTTAAAGGTTTATTCATGTAAATGCTTATAGCCTATGGGTGGAATTAATATTTCATGTGTAATGTTTATGGCTTATTGGGATGTGTTTGATCCCCAGTTTATCCAACTTACATGATTCAGTTCTGTATTAGCTTGTGGATGTTTATTTCCTCCTTGCTGATGAATTTTTTAAAACCAAAACCCTAAAACCTATTTTATTTAATTTTACTTTTGAGATTGTGTTGGCTTGTTCTTCTAGTAGTCTAAGAACAATTTATGGCACTAACACACTCCATTAAGCCTAGGATGGTTCAACCGAGAACAAAGCTCAAGCCTCCTCACAGGTAACTATTACACTGGGTGTTTAAATCAGGGAAAACATACAGTATGCAAGTAATGTTTGTTGTGGAGCCTAATCTTCCAAATGTAGAGATATCATTCAGTCGTGTTTGTATCCTAGGTGTACTGTACAGTCGTTCCCCTTGCTTTGGGGTTCAAGAAATTTTTTTGGGATGTTTGTTGGTCAACAATTTTGAGGACCCATGGTATTGGGTTAACCATAATATTTTCCCCTATAAAAGAAAGCAATGTAACACGGCTGTGTATTGCATTATAGCATTGTAAACAATATCTTTGATTGTGTGAGAGAGACTGTGAGAGTGTCAAGAGGAAGTGCATCGGTTTTGTTGTAGGTTGTATCCCTTCATATTTTTGGACTGTAATAGAAGGATTGGTAATTTCTTTGTGGACGTAGCCCATCGTTTGGGTGAACCACATTATATATGCCTCTCTGTAATGTGTTTAATGTGTTTTGCATCTTGTTTAATGATTTAACTATATATCTGTTATTGCTCTGCGGTCCTATTTTCTAACAAGTAACAATTTACATAATGTTATGTCACCATTAAGCAACCCAAAACAACCAAATACAAGTCATAGTCATTCAAACAGAGAAGGAGTATCCATTTCCAGAAAACTAATTCCACCTATAAGTTCTAGGGGATTGATAGACGGAGTAGGTGCATTCCTTCTTCAGTGATTTATGCATCCCATGTAGTGATAACCATTCCCAATAGATCAAAAGTAATCCTCTTAGGATAATGAAAAAACCCAAGTGCAAGGCATCAACATAATAGGGTATCAACCACTAATAAACTACATAACCAATGCAATTGTATTCATATGAGCACACACCCATTTATCAACAATATTTTCAACAACAACCTAAGGGCATTCTCTTATAATTGCAACAACATTGAAACATTCATTCATACATCTATAGACATGCCCTAAGCTCATCAATCAAAGGAAATCATGCAGTATGCTGGTGACTCTTTACAGAAACTATTACACCATTTGAGTTGCCATTTTCCTCAATACAAGGCACAATCATCTAAAAACTGAGTGTGAGAATAATAGTTCGTAATAATTATTTCTATGGGTGAAATTGAAGCTACTAATTATCATTTCCTTGACATTGAAACACAAATATACACGAAAAACAACATACCTTGAGTTTAATCTAATGGCAGTAACAAAACTTCAGTAAAGAGGCCGGTTTGTCTAAACAAGCTGCAATGAAAAGGAACAACCACGTTTCACCCAACCATATATTAGGCACAGATCTCTCCATCCTCAATCACCCTTGAGCTAACTATGCATGCCAAGAGAGGTGGTAGTGATCTCAGTTCCAATTCTTCAATGCGAAATCACTTGCCTCACACAGAGTGCTCACACAACAAGTATTTCTTTTAGTTTGCTTAACACATAGTGCTCACACAACAAGTATTTACTTGTTCCAGCATGCTCAACAGCGCCCCTCCTCCTAGCATATGTTTCCTTATTTGTAGTTTTTTTTGTTTGTCCTAGGTGTTTTGTAGCTAACGAGAAATTCCCCTTGGGAATTTCCGCGACCAGTACATATTTCATCCCTAGGGTGGGTCTACCGCCATACTAGCATTTCCACGCATGGTGTAACCTTCCTAAGATTCACCCTTCACGTCCCCCACTCTCGCATGTAGAGTTTACTCATTCAACATGGCTGTCCCCATCATTCTTGATTTTTATTACAAGCATAATGTTTCACTTACATTTGTCCTCCAAGGACCGATTGACATATTCTAGTTCTTCTAATCACATTCAAAATAAAATTGTCTTTCAAAAATATTACAATTAAATTTTATCACTTGGGGGATATTATGTCCTTTCCCCCTTATTGTAACACTGTCCATAATGTTTTTAGTTGTCTTCCATAATTCTCGGGAATAGACCTGGGTACTTCTTTCACAGGACATCTTCTAATTCCCAGGTCACCTCCTCGGGGATAAACCTGAGCGATGACTCAGTTCCGAAACACAATTTCTTTCTTGTCCAGAATGCGCACAGGTTCCACCTAGAATTCGCACTCTGGTTCCACCTGTACCACATTCCAATCAATGATGTGAGTGGAATCATATACATATTTATTCAGTAATGAAATATGAAAAATTTTATGAATTCTTAAGTGTGCTGGAACAGAAAGCTTATATGCCATGGGTCCAATCCTTTCTAGGACTTGAAAGGTCTACAGAACCGTGGTGCCTATTTGGTACAACTTCCTAGTTTCAGGGATATATTTTTGGGCTTGACTTGGAGGTAAACATGATCCCTGAACGAGAACTCTTTATGTTGTCTTTTCAAGTCAACATAACTCTTTTGACGATCCCATGCCACCTTCAAATTCTTATGTACTTCCCGAATAGTTTATTCCATGTCTTGCAACATTTCAGGTCCTACCATCAAACGATCCACTGGGCTATCCCAACTAACAAGGGTAGTACACTTTCTTCCATACATGATTTCAAATGGGCTCATCTTGGTTGAGGCCTGGTAACCATTATTGTATGCAAACTCTGCCATATGCAAATAGTCTTCCCACTTGGTAGGTCTTTCCATGACATACATCCTCATCATGTCCTCGATGATTTGGTTTGTTCGTTCTGTTTGTCCATCTGTTTCAGGGTGGTAGCTAGTGCTGAATTTTATCTTGGTTACCAACCCTGCAAACAATTATTTCCAAAAGTTTGATGTAAACTTGACTTCCCGGTTAGAAATTACCATCTTTGGCACTCCATGAAGTCGAAATATTTCCTTCAGGAATATTTCTGCAACATTGACATCCTTATAAGTGAATTTCATAGGTATAAAATGAGCATACTTTCTTAATTTATAAACTACAACCATAATTGAATCATGTTGTTTTTGAGTTAATGGAAAACCTATGATAAAATCCAGAGATATTACCTCCCATTTCCATTCAGGAATTCGTAAGGGTTGTAACAAACCTGTTGGATGTTGATGCCTAACCTTCACTTGTTGACATTCCAAACATTTAGACATGTACTCAACTAGATATGCCTTCAATTTAGGCCAAAAGAATTGCTTCCTGAAGGTTGTTACCATATTTTGGTAACAAGGGTGCCCTGCATAAGTAGGTCTGTGCAATTCATTTAGAACAAACAATTTCAAATATGCAACGTTAGGCATGGGTATTCTTCTTTTAAACTGAATTAATCCTTTCTGGTCTACTTTGAATTTTGGTCCCATTCAAGTTTACCTCGTCTTTCAGGAATTTATTCAGTAGATTTCCATATTCAACATCATGGATGCTAGCTATTTTTATTCTACTCAATAGATCACCTTCTGGTTGACTCACGGTGATCTCATACACTTCGTGAGTTCTTTGACTGAGTGCATCAACCACTTTATTTTCCTTACCTTTAATATGCTTCGCTTCAATGTCAAATTCACTTAAGAAGGCCATCCATCGTGCTTATCTGGCATTGATTCGAGGCTGACTAAACAGATTCTTTACGCAAGTGTTTTATGTCAATAAGAGGAACTTTTTCCCTAACAGGTAGTGACGCCACATCCTTAAGGCATGCACTATTGCTACCAATTCTAGATCATGCACTACATGATTTCATTCATGATCTTTCAACTTGCGATATTCGTAACATACCACATGCCCTTCTTGAGATAGCACTCCCCCCAATCCCTTCTTGCTAGCATCAATACATACTATGTAGTCTTTATAAGGGTCAACCACCTTCAAGATCAAGGCCATGGTTAACAGTCCTTCTAGATTTTCAAATCTCTCCTAACACTTTAAATACCATACAAACTTTGTTCCCATAGGCTATCTTTGAGAACCCTTGGATGAACCTCCGGTAGTACCCGATGAGTCCCATGAAAGATCGAATGTCAGTGACATCCTTAGGCATAGGCCATTCCAAAATTGCCTTTTATCTTCTGCGGATCTACCGTAATCCCTTTTTCTGAGATGACATGTCCTAAGTACTGAATTTATTTCTTGAAGAATTCACACTTCTCGAACTTAGCATACAGCTGGTGGTCTCTTAGGATCTGTCATACGATTCTCAAGTGTTGTTGATGTTCTTCTTCTGTCCTTAAGTAGATCAGGGTATCGTCAATAAAAATTAACAAGAATTGATCCAAATACTTGTTAATGATGCTATTCATCAGAAACATAAATGTAGCAGGGGCATTAGTCAAGCCGAAAGGAATTACTACGAATTCGTAATTCCCATATTGGGTGCTATAATATGTTTTGTTAACATCTTCTTCCTTAATCCTGATCTAGTGGTAACCAAACCTCAAATCCAACTTCGAGAAGACATTTTCTCCCCTACTTGATTGAACAAATCATTAATATGAGGCAGAGGATACTTTTTTTTATTAGTAAGTTGGAAATATCTATTATTATACAAAAAAGTTACAAAGAAGGACTGTACATGAGGTCGATGGATCCCGACCTTTAGCAAGAAGAGACCAGGCTAGAAATTGCCTGTCCCGTCTGACAAACACCCAAACATGGTTCTGTACTTATTTGAAGCAGCAGCTTCCCCACAAAGTACAACCCAAAACATGACTTAGGCCGTTTACAAAACATTCCCGAAAGCCTAACAGACAGCCGACTAAAACCATACTAAACAGACAACCGACTAAAACCTTGACACAGACAGTGAGCAGAACTTATCAAAAAACATAGAGATGCGGGATCTTGTTGGAAATTTACCCCCTAGCTTCCAGCCTCATTGCGGGGGCCTTGGAAATGATCCTCCCGGGGGGTCGGCATGGCGCTTGCTGGAGAATTCACCGGTGTGTTCCCCGGGTTGGTGATGTCAGAGCCGAGGTTGCCTAGAATATTCTGGGCTATCTGTTCTAGGAGTCGATACCCCACTGCACTCTCTTGTTGACCTTGTTGAATCATTTCCAGAGCATCACGAATGCCCTAGGCAGTCTGGATTTTTGTTTGAATATCCCTTGCAAGCAGGATGCACGTCGTCCAGAAGGGATTGGGTACCAATGGGAAACCCATCATTGTCTCAAACTCTCAGAGGAGGTTGATTTCCATTATGGCTATGAACGCCTCAATGGCTGTTGGCGTTTCTGCCATGTATTGGTCGCCACAATTGAAAGGAGCAGCGGCTGGTATATCTCTGCTAGGAGGCATCTGTTCATTTACATCACTAGGGGAAGCACCACTGAGGCTTGGGCCCTAGTTGTGGCCTCTCGCTCTGGTTTGGGCTCTCCATAACCTTGGCATCATGAAGGCACACAGACGGTCAGTGGGCAAAAACAGGAAGATAACCAGAGCTTTGAATAGAGCCTTGCACTCTTCTGTATCCTTATAAATAGGGCAATCCATGTTCGAGATCTTCTTACCACATGCATACCCCTTAACTCTCCACGTGATCACCACGATTTTTTGCCACTCCCCACACTCGAACAAATCTCTCACCATGTGCGACTGATTCGCCACCTTAGGATTCGTAGAGGGCCAAAGGATACAGGCCTCTGCCATATTTAACATTCTTTCCACTTCAGATGTGAGCACAGTACTTGCTCATCCTTCCCTGCTTACTTCCTACAGATCGGGCATTAAGGCACCCCTGTCAACTGTTATAAAGCTGATCCCACAACCTGACTTGAACTAACCTTGTGGATCCTCCACATGAACCGTACCGACGCCGCGTGTTAGAGCATGCATTATCGTGTGGTTAGGCCTACCACACCTGGTAGTCAAAAACTTTCCTGGCTTGTCGTGTTTGCCGATGGGACATTCTTGAGCTTGCTCCCTATTGTTGGCTTGCCATCTATTCGCCTTCCCTCAAGAGTCTTAAGCCAGCTGTCGTTCGCATGCATCCTATGGTACGCGTTGCCACTGCCCATCGCATCATCTTCCACGAACTTTGAACACGGGTTCCATATTTGTTGGGTTTTTTATCCATCCTTGTCTTCCTCTGCATGGAAAGACAAACTTCTCGCCACCCCTATGTTCACCATGGTGTCCGCCACCTTATTTCCTTCCCATTTAACGTGCGACAATGTAATGGCTTCCTCTCCTGTAAGGATTTGCCTGAGGATGCTTAACCTGCTCTCCCATCTCCAATTCTTTGATACTTGGGATGATGAGGCTCCCTATTGAAGTCTCCAAGATAGGTTATTGATGATCTGAGAGTCCCCCTCCTCCACTAGAGGTTTTTTACCTATTTTCCTTGCCCATTTCAAGCCGTTGATCAAACCTTCAAGCTCGGCAATGTAGTTCGTGTTGGTGCCTATGGACCCCCAGAACAGACTGATGATCTCGCCTTTTGGATTTCTAATAGCACCACCATATCCGGTGGGCCCTAGGTTGCCTTTAGCCACTCCGTCCACATTGAGCTTGAAAGTCCCGGCAGGAGGAGCTTGCCAGTGATTCGGGCTAGAAACATGCACAGGAGGAGTTCAGGCAATCGAATTATTGGAAGGTAATTCCCCTATCCCTAGATCATACAGTATCATCCTCTCATTTGCTTCAACAGAATATTCCTCCTGCGTCCATTGTTGTAGAGAAATGGTTTCTTTCAGATGAGCTTCTATTGAATTCCATATCTCCTCTTGTTTTCTAGCTTTGTTTTCAAAAGTATGTTTGTTTCGGGTTTTCCAAATTTCCCATAGAGTGAAACCTAGCAAGAGTTCCCAAAGTCGGTTCACAATTTTGTTTTTAAAACTGTTGATAGGCCAGTTAGCTATAGTTATGTCCGGTCACCCCCTGTGCCTGTGGTTTTTTTTGAACATTGCCGACCCTTTCTCCCATAAGGAATCTACAACTTTGCATTCGTCCAATAGGTGATTTATTGTCTCATTATTATCTTCGCACATGTAGCAATGTGATGGACCGTAGAATCCCCTGATCTAAAGGTTATCCTAGGTTAGGATGTGGTGTTTAATAACCAACCAATAGAAGACAAAAACCTTGGGCCGCCATCCACCCATCCAGATTTTTCCCTACTTGGCGTCTGGTACTAGTTTCTAAGTTCATGTTAGCAATCTTAGGGCTTCTTTGGGGTTAAAGTTTCCTGAATTGGTGTAACTCCATCTCAGCTTATCAGGTTCCTCATTCTTGGTTATCCTTTTCTCATAGAGCCCTGTCAAGAAGTCTTCGATATCCTCCCCGGGAGCTTTTGCTTGCCACCAACTTCTTTCCTTCCATCTCCTTCCATCTGGTCTTCATTACCGTTATCCCAGAACTCCGCCACTTTTTCAAGGGAATTATTTTGGAGAAAGGAATGTAATAGAGGGGTATCTTCTCCACAAGAGATCACTGGTTCCTGGTTCAGTGCTTCACTTGCAAATCTTGCATTTTGTCCATTTCGAACTTCCCAGAAGCTGTGCTTTTGGACCAAGCCCTTGTTTTCCTGGGCAGTCTTCTAGATGCTGGAGACGGGTAGGTTTTCTCCAAATCGTACCAGGGACTGTTATGGCCATTAGGGCGCATATTTTAAATGCCACAGTTTGTCCTGTGGTTCATCCTCATAATTCACCCATCTCCACCAGATTTTTGCACTCATAACTTTATTGTTATCAAGTGGGTCTCGGAGCCCCAATCCCCCCACAACTTTTGGGGTGCAAATGGTTTGCTAGTCCACAAGAGGCCATTTTCTATTGCCTTTCGGTCCTCCCCATAGGAAGTTTCTCTGAATATTCCTGATTTTCTTAATGGTGGATTTCTAGGTTGCCAGCACTGAGAAGAGATAAATGGGCATAGCCTGAAGAACAGATTTTACCAGGATTAGCCTGATCGAGAAATTGAGGGCTCTGAAGGTCCAAAGGCTGAGCTTTTTGTTAATTTTGTCCACCAGTTCTTTCTAAGAAATTTGTTTGATAGTTGATTCTGCCAATGGTGCTCCAAGATACTTTGAGGGGAGGCAGCCTTCTAAAAACTCTAGGATTCTTAGGATATTTCTCTAAGTGATCTTGGGAGTATTGAAGAAGTAGGTTTGGGATTTTTCTTTGTTAATTTCTAGGCCACTAGCTTCCAGAAATGTGTTCAAACATTCTTTAATTCCCCTAGTTTCGTGCACCGAGCAGGGGCCCACCATCATGTTATCATCCATGAATTGTTGATGGGTATGGGGATCCATCCCTTTTGTTAGTGATAATCCCTAGATTCTATTCGCTGCTCTCCTATTCTTGAGCATCCTTCCAAGTCCTTCTGCCACAATTATGAAGAGGAAAGGAGATAGGGGATCTCCCTATCTAATACATCGAGTCGCGTTGAAGGGACTCGAGGGGGATCCATTAACCAGGATTGAGAAAAAAGCAGAGGAAACCAAGTTCATGATCCAGTTAGACCATTCCTCTGCAAAACCAAAAGCTTTCAGTATACCTTCCAGGAATTGCCAATTCAATTTATCATAAGCTTTGGAGAGGTCAAGTTTCAGGAGCATACCTGGAGTCCTCGATGCTTTGAGGGAGCGGATATTTTCGTGGACCAGAATAATACCATCCAGGATTTGTCTTCCTTCCACAAACCCTGCTTGTTTTGGAGAAATAATTAGAGGTAGGAGTGGTTTAAGGTGATTAGCAATTACCTTAAAAATGATTTTGTAGATAACATTACATAGGGTGATCGGTCTTAATTTACTAGGGTCCTCTGTTCCACTTTCTTTTGGAATAAGAGTTAAGAAAGTAGAGTTGAGAGCTCTGAGAATGGTCCAAGATCTCCTGGAGTCCTACACTAAGGCCCAAATTTATTCTTTCATCCATTCCCATCCAGCGTGGAAGAAGTTTGTGGTGAAGCCATCCGGGCCTGGTGCTTTATCTTTAAACATTTGCTTAACTACATTTTCAACCTCCTCCATCTCGATGAATTTTCCAAGTATTTGGTTATGATCCTCCATGATGATCCTAGGGATGTGACTTAACACCTCTCTTTGAGTTTCCTCCCTATCTCTCTCCGGTTCCTTAAGGAGCTTGGTGAAGTAAGAGTTCAAGGTGGTCTCTAGATCTTCCTGGGACTCAGCAATGCTCCCATCCTCCTTCTTCAGTCTATCCATCTTGTTCCCCTGTCTATGTTGAATAGATGCCTTGTGGAAAAAACTGGTATTTCATTCTCCTTCCTAGAGCCATTTGATTCTAGACTTTTGGTTCCAATAGACTTCATCTTGTTGCTCTCTTTGATTAAAGTCCTGTAGCAGGGTCTTTTCCTGAAGTCTCAGTTCTTCAGTGTATCCATAGATCATTACTTAAGATTGATGTTGTTTAATTATGAGCTCTAAGGCCTATTTTTTGTGGAAGATGTTGTCGAAGGATTCCTTATTCAATTTATGATTTGGTCTTTGAGGAATTTAAGCTTTTGTGAAATTGATACATATGGGTGCCTCTGATAGGGGGGGGCATCTCCCACCATTCCTTGAGTTTCTATTGGAAGTCCAGTTGAAGGAGCCAAAATTTCTCAAATCTGAATGGTATGCGAGGGTTGACTCTGATATTTTCCCATTCTAGACTTATGGACGAGTGATCCGACCTTGCTGCAGGCAGGACCACCGCTTTGAGGTTGCCACAGGCCATCATGACCGATTTTGAAAGCAGGAATCTGTCAAGTCTACAAGCTATCCCTATGTCTCATGTCTACTTATTGTTCCAGGTCAATATGCCATTGGAAGTTCTGACATCAATCAGGTCAAGATCATTAATAGTATTATTGAAGAGATTGCTCGCAGCATTTAAGTTTTGAATACCTCCTTTTTTTTCATTGAGGCTTCTTATCAGGTTAAAGTCGCCTCCTATAATCCACGCTTTGTCCTTAACTAGGGCTTTTAGATCCGTGAGCAACTCCAGAAATGCAGGTTTCTGTTCAGCCCTCGGAGGGCCATAAACATTGGATATAACTCCCCTTATTCTAGTCCCAAGAATGTGGAAGTCTGCCGAAAGAGTACATTTGGTGGCGAGGAAACCCGATAAAAGCACCACGCAGGGGTTCCATAGGATTCCCAGGCGCCCTGCCGCCCCTCTGGCGGCTACTGCAACCGAAGCGCATCCCTTCCACACTTTTTGAGCTATACTTGCAAGTTCTTCTCCTGAGCACTTTGTTTCCTGCAGGAAGATAATCCCTGATTTGTCTCTGTCAATCCTTCTTTTAAGAAGACGATTTTTAAGAGCGCTTTTACATCCTCTGATATTCCAGGTTATAATATGCATCAAGATGGGGTTAATTGGAGGGAGAAAGGGCTGCATCTATTGTTGGATACTGTCCTGAAGCCACCAGATGTTCACCTATTTCTCTAATTCGTTGGACATTGCTAGGTCTACCTCTTTTATCTTTCTTCGTATTTTTCTTACCTTCGGTAGCTTTGAGAGATGCAGCCACTACTCTGAGGGAGCTTGCATTTTTATCTTGAATGATGGATTTCTCTAGGAGAGACACCTGCTGAGGGGGAATCTGGGCTGGATCTTGAACTGAACAGGCTGCTTCCATTCTGTCAAGGTCTAGGTCACCTATTTCCATGTCTTCAGAAGCGACTTCCATAGTTCCTGAATCTTTCTGGGTTTCCTATGGTTGGCTCTGTAGAAGGGGCTCCAGGAAAGTTTTCTTAGAGCCATGATTATCTTGTGGGGATATAATCTTACTAATTCCTTGGGTATCATTGTCCTGTTCCTCTTGTTGTTTTCCTTGGATTTTGTCCATCATTGAGTCACCATGTGCATCGACTGTGTCTTTTGTCTGATCTTCCTGAAGGGTCTCGAATCGGTTCTGGGTCTGCACTCTTTTGTGTATTTCTGGCCCTGAGGTCTTCCTCACTTGCCTCTTTTCATTTTGAATCTTGGAGAACCCCTCTGCATCCTGGAGTTCTTGATCTTTCTTCCCTCCTGGTCTTTTGTTTTGGGGGCAGTCTTTGAATAGGTGCCCATGTTTGTGGCATCTTCTGCAGCGGAATGGGATCTGCTCATAGTCTATGGCCTGAAACCATTCATCATCTTCCAATGTCAACTCTATTCCATCCGGCAAATATCTAGAAATGTCAAGGTAGATACATATTCTGGCATACGATATGTATTTCCTCTATCTAGTTTGCTCAGAAACTTTGATAAAGTTCCCCAAGGTGTTCCCTATGTCCATCAAGATTTCTTCCTTCTAGTATTCCATTGGGAAGGAATACATTCTTATCCAGACAAGAGCTATCGTCAGATTTTCCTTGTTAGGATCAAATCTCTCTTTCCATGGCCTTAAGAAAAGGCCCACCGAGTTGTAGAAATAGGTACCATTCTCGAATATTTTCGTTCTGTCCTCTTCATTGAAGAAAATGATGGTAAAGAACCCTTTAGCTCCCAGTTGGAGATCAAAGTGTCCTTGGGGTTTCCATGTTGAATTAATCCACCATACCAGGGTCTTTTCTATGGGCCAGATCCCCACAAATTTTCCTATGAGTGCCATTTCTTTCATGTATTGAATGTCCTCCCTGACTCTTTTTTATTTGATCTGCAGTCTTGGTACCATCTTGGATTTCGGGATGCATTGTCTTGTCCTTCTTGTACCCTGGTTATTTGTTTCTTCCTTTCTGGTTCCGCTGCAACCTTCCCCATCTTTGTGCGAAATCTGAGCATTGATTACTCCTTTCCTTTTATCATTTTATTTTCCCAAGAAAGATGACTCTCCATCCACTGTTTCAATCCTTCCACGGTCCCTCTCCCTTCGAGGAGGAGCAGGAACCATCGTGAAAAGCTACTATTGAACCACTACCGACCTGCCTGCGCACCGAGAAGCCTCCCTCCTACCTTTCCATTCCTCTGCAATCTTGATCTCCTTAACAAGAAAGACACTGTAGATTGCCATAACATATGTATTTTGGTCTGAGGCAGAGGATACTTGTTTTTGCTGGTCACTTTATTTAATTGTCTGTAGTCTATGCACAGTCTTAAAGTCCCATCCTTCTTCCTGACAGATAAAACTAGGGCTCCCCAAGGTGATACACTAGGCCAGACATAACCCTTATATAGTAGTTCTTGTAATTGGATTTTCAATTCTGTTAACTCAGGGATACTCATTTGATAAGGTACTTTGGATGCTGGAGCAGACCCATGTATGATTTCAATGGAGAAATCTATTTCTCTTTGAGGGGGCAGCCCATGTATCTCCTTTGGGAACACATCCATGAATTCACTTAACATCGGGTGGTCCCTTACAGATGTTTGGTTTTCATTAAGGATTAGGTCAGCAACCTTTAGCGCATAGAGCTTACAAACCTTCCTCAAACACTTTCTCAATTGCAAGGAAGATATTTTCCTTAAGGAAACCAACTTACTAAAACCCCTTACCTCGCTAACAATTTTATCCTGAGCCACATAAGTAAAGGTTTTATCAAAGAATTTAATACTACTTTATACCTTTCTAACAAGTCCATCTCAATAATCATATCATATGACCCTAGACGCAAAATATTCAAATTAATCCTAGTTACATGATCCTATATTGAAATCTCACAATTAACAATAAACTCAGTTACCTTCCTTTTTGCCTCGGTGGCCAATTGGACTGACCAAGGCCTTGTATTCCTTACCTTGGTGAGCTGACAATTTTCTATCATTTTAGGAGTGATGTAACTTAGAGTAGCTCATGGATTAATTAGTATAGAGAGATTTCGGTTCGAGATAGTACCTTGAATCTCTACGATTGCAGATTGGCGATCTGCCTGACGATCTTCAAAAGCTGCATTAATCCGATGGAAAATTTTACCAATTTCTCCCATAGTGGAAGCTTCTTGGAAGTTGTGAACATTCTTGTTGGATTCACTTAGGAGTGGGAATTTCCTTCGTAAGTGGGTACCCTCGCACTCCCAACAATTCAAAGGTTCTTTAGGGGTCCCTCGCACTCCCAACAATTCAGAGGTTCTTTAGGGGTTCCAACAACCCCTAAAGAACCTCTGAATTGTTGGGAGTGCGAGGGTACCCACTTACAAAGGAAATTCCCCTTTTGGTCAAAGGTGCACAGGTTTATTGTCCTTATGCTGAAACTATTCCTTTCAGTTGTAGGAATTTCCTTGAGGAATCCTTGGCATGTTCCTCAAGGGTGGCGGTTGGAAGCCCTTCTTCTGCAGGTTGAAATTTTCCTGCTTCTTGTCCTTCCAGACTTTGGAGAGGTCATTCCTTTGTTTATACTACTAAAAGCATAGCCTTTCTTGCCTTTACAATTCATCCAGAGTCTTGGGGTTATCAAATTCAATTCAATATTTGTAAGACTGTGGTAGGCAGCTTAAGAATCGTTGGACCTTCACCTTTTCTTCTTTAATGTAAGGCACAAACTGTAGCAGATATATAAACTTATTGATGATATCCTCCATGGTCATTTGACCAAGTTTCACTTCATAAAATTCCTTAGTCTTTCTTTCACAATATCTTTCTGATAAGTACTGCTTCTTGAAAGGTTTCTTAAAATCGGACCATTCCAGGTTCTTCTCTTTTAACGCATGGGAGATGTTTAGGTCCTGCCACCAAATACTGGCCTTTCCTTTCAGGTTGTATACTACCATCCTTACCTTCATGTTGTTGGAGTAGTTGTAAATCTGAAAGTACTTTTTAATATCTAGCAACCAAGCTTCTGCTTCTTCTCCGGTCCTGGATTCCCCATCAAAACTGGTGGGTTTAATTTTCTTATATTCTCCTTCCAAGTGGTCTACTTTTCTCTTCCTAGCTGTCCTGGCTTGATTCCTAGATTTTTTAGTTTCCTGGGAGGAGTTGCTTTTTCTTTCGGCACTGTCCCCAACTTCCGGGTCCCTCCCTGCTTCTACTGGTGGTTTTTCCCCAATTTTTTTCTCCTACAAACTTTGCAATAGTATCTCATTGAGACCCTAATATTTTTCTTGAGCCCTTCTTAGTTTTTCATTTTTTTCTTTGAAGCTCTGCATTTCCACTATCGAATTATTCATGGTTTCAAGTACCTGGCTAGCTTCAGAACGCTCTGGTTTTGGTTGCGTTGGGTGAGGTACTGGCGTACCTTCTTTAAATGGATACTCATGATCATATTGTGAGGCCATCGTTGTACCCTGTTACACATGAATTCCTGTTTGTACACAAAACATTCCAAACACAAATGTCAAGGTTAAATTTTTTTTTTCCATAGTGCCGCAGAACTAGGTGTTCCCAAAGGGCAACATGGTTGAAACCTGTAGCTTTGATACCATTTGTAACATACCCAAATAACCTGCTAAAATGCATGTATATATACATACATATATATATATATATATATCTATATATATATATATATATATAATTTCTTTCCCGTGAATTATGGCTATAACCTTTTATAAAATTCATCCTTAAGCTTAAAATGCAAACAATGTTAATTTCTGCAAGGAAATACACCTTTCCGCAATTAAATCCACTTCTTCAACTAGAAAGGTCGTTTCCATACTGAAACCGACTTTTTTGACTTTTGCCTTTCGGCTTCTGATTTTTTACTTTGGGTAGCGGAAATGCTGAAATGCGGTATGCTCGCTTATTAGTTTTCCGCTTTTCGACTTCCGAATTCGAGCTTCAAACTTCGGAAATCCCGAGCTATGATACCCTTACTCGTTCACTTTCCACTTTTCGACTTCGGAATTCAGACTTCAAAAATCCAGAGATACAATACCTTTACTCATTCTCTCTCCGCAGTTCCTCATTCCGCAATGCGGGTTGCGGATTGCGGAAACTTAACATTTTTACACATTTTTCTATCCCTTTTTTACATGACTTCTTTTGCACCGTTGATTCATGCGAGTTCAATCTCAACCATCGATCTTGTGGCTACATATTTCAAGTTACAAACTTCCAACTTTCTCGAAGTTCCACTTCAATCTTTCCGCTTCCGCCTTTCCACTTGACTTCTTCTGCACCATTGATTCTTGCGGGGTCAATCTCAATCGTCGATCTTGTGGGTTGTGGATTTCGGGTAGCAAACTTCCAACTTTATCGAAGTTCCACTTCAATCTTTCTGCTTCCACCTTTCCACTTGACTTCTTATGCACGGTTGATTCTTGTGGGGTTAATCTCAACCATCGATCTTGCGGGCTGCGGATTTCCAACTTTCTCAAAGTTCCACTTCGATCTTTCCGCTTCCGCCTTCCCACTTGACTTCTTCCACGCTGTTGATTCTTGCGGGGTCAATCTCAACCATCAATCCTCGTTGGGCCTACCAGATTTTGCAAATCCAGAAGGTTCATTTATTCGTGCTTGTTGACATTGCGAAATGAACCTCCGCTATAGATATAAATCCTCATTTGATATTCACCGTTCATCTTTGCTGGGCCTACCGGATTTCACAAATCCAGAAAGTTCATTTATCCACGCCCGTTGACATTGCGAAATGAACCTCCGCCATAGATCTAAATCCTCGTTTGATCTTCATTGTTCATCTTCGTCGAGCCTACCAGATTTCGCAAATCCTAAAAGTTCATTTATCCACACTTATTGACATTGTGAAATGAACCTCTGCCATAGATCTAAATCCTCATTTGATATTCACTTTTCATCTTACCTAGGCCTACCAGATTTCACAAATTCGAAAAGTTGATTTATCTGCACTTGTTAACATTGTGAAATGATCATTCGCCATAGATCTAAATCCTTATTTGATCTTCACCATTCATCTTTGCTGGGCCTATCGGATTTTGTAAATCCAGAAAGTTCATTTATTCGTGCTTGTTGACATTGCGAAACGAACCTCCGCCGTAGATCTAAATCCTCGTTCGATCTTCACTGTTGAAACATGTGGCACCTACAAGATTTCAAAAATGTGAAAACTTAATTTATTCACGCAGGTTGAGGATGCGAAATCAATTACCACCATCGATATCCATCCTCATCAAATCTCAGCCATCGAAACATGCGGGGTGTACAAGATTTCGTAAATATTCCCAACTCATTTTCCTTGCAAGTCTACTCAGTGAAATCTCTGTCCACCGTGGATCTATCTACCTCAATCCATCAGACGGTCGATTCTACCTGCAAGTTAAAATATTCTGTCAATACCAAAATTCTCAAGTCTAAGCATCTTACCTTGGCAAAATCATCTACAACCTTTGATCTCCTCCTTTATACATCTAGGACCTTCATTCCCTATTCTCCCTTTCACTGGACTAAACTTTTTCAGGGAAAAGTGGTATATGTAAGTGTAACAAATCCCATTCAAAACCATAAGTATTATACATGCACTCCATTAAACCTGGGATGGTTCAACCCAAAACAAAGCTCAAGCCTCCCCACAAGGAACTATTACACTAGGTGTTTAATCCAGGGAAAACATACAGTATGTAAGTAACACTTTACAGAACATTACGTCACCATTAAGCAACCCAAAACAACCAAATACAAGTCACAGTCATTCAAACAGAGCAAAAGTATCCATTTCCAGACAACTAAGTCCACCTACAAGTTCCAGGGGATTGATAGACGGAGTAGGTGCATTCCTTCTTTAGTGATCTATGCATCCCATGCAGTCATGACCATTCCCAATAGATCAAGAGTACTCATGTTAGGAGAATGACAAAACCCAAGTGCAGGGTATCGACCGAATAGGGTATCAACCACTAATAAACTACATAACCAATGCAATCATACTCATATGAGCACACAACCATTTATCAACAATACTTTCAACAACAACCTAAGGGCATTCTCTTATTATTGCATCAACATTAAAACATACATTCATACATCTACAGACATGCCCTAAGCTCATTAATCAAAGGAAATAATGCAGTATGCTGGTGACTCTTTACATAAACTATTACACTATTTGAGTTGCCATTTTACTCAATACAAGTCACAATCATCTAAAAGCAGAGTGTGAGAATAATAGTACTTAAGAATTATTTCCATGAGTGAAATTGAAGCTACTAATCATCATTTCGTTGACATTGAAACACAAATATACACGAAAAACAACATACCCTGAGTTCAATCGAATGGCAGTAACAAAACTTCAGTAAAGAGACATGTTTGTGTAAACGAGCCGCAATGAAAAGGGAACAACCACGTTCCACCCAACTGTAGATTATGCACAGATCTCTCAGTCCTCAATCACCCCCGAGTTAAACTATGCATGCCAAGAGCGGTGGTAGTCAAATCAGTTCCAGTGCTCCAGTGAGAAATCGCTTTCCTCACACAGAGTGCTCACACAACAAGTATTTCTTTCAGCTTTCCTAACATAGAGTGCTCACACAACAAGTACTTCCTTGTTCCAACATACTCAGTGGCGTCCTACCTCGTAGCATATGCTTCTTTATTTGTAGTTTTTTTGTTTTTCCTAGGTCTTTTGCAGCTAACGACCAATTCCCCCCAGGAATTTCTGCAGCCACTACATCTTTCATTCCGCAGGGTGGGTCTAGCGCCATATTGGCATTCCCACGCCTGGTATAACCTTCTTGAGATTCACCCTTCACGTCCCCCAGTATCGCATGCATAGTTTCCTCATTCAACATGGATGTCCCCATCATTCTCGATTTTTATTACAAGCATAATGTTTCAGTTACATCTGTCCTCCAAGGACCGATTGGCATATTCCTGGTCTACCAATCACATTCAAAATAAAATACTCTTTCAAAAATATTACAATTAAAGTTGATCATTTGGGGGATATTACACAACTTGATTGTTTTTTTTGCTTCTCTTAAACTCTATGCAAATTTCATTTCCCCTTCTATAACATTTAGAATTGAGATAGATGTTATTTGAGACACCCATTTAAATATTTTCACTACACTTTTTCAATGCAATTATTAATTTTTAAAAAATATTCGTATAATACTATTGCAATAAAAAGAGTCAAGTGTTCGAGTCATTTACCCAACATGCACACTTATATGGTCAATTTTGGCCTATTTACCCACTATCCTAAGTTTAATTGACTTACTTGGCATCAGATGAGCACACTATGACATCAGCATGAGCACACCCATGCCCTCCTTCAGTCAAGGAGGCCAACTAAGCCTTCTCCTTCATTTAGGGAGGCTAACTGAGCTTCCTCCTTCAAACATGAAGCAATTCTGGGGTGATCCGAGTGTCATAAATGCACCTAACTGCTAACTGATTGTTGTTTCACCTAACAATCAGTTAAGCTGAGTTGTAAAGGCACCTCCATTCATTATTTGATTAGTTTTCTCTATTATTTATGAACTAGAGACAACTAGGGCGCCTCCAACCACTTCTGATGACAAGTGGCACTTTAGTTAACTCCATCGGAGCTACTTGGAGTTATGGTTGCGCTACCTCCTTGAGTTGGACATGGAGTTACATGTGATGAGTCACTTTCAGTTAGACTCAGTCATCTATTGCACTGCGATTCAGTTAGGACTTAGTGTGAGAGTCAGTTATGGATTAGCTCAGTGGTTAACTATGTGTGCCTATTGTGGCTGACATTCAGTTAAGCTACACCCATCCATGCAATTCGAATGACCTCCTTAAGTATTTGAATTTTCTTGGCATTCATGCATTCTGCATGACATTGTATTGTACTATCATTCATTGTTGAATATACAGGATCTGGAAACTCTTATTGCAGCACGTTTACACCATTTTCATGAGTAATTTGTCTTGAATTATTTGTAGACTGTGTTTAGTCCCTAGATCACTGTGACAAAATTACTATCGAGAATATGAAAAACTTTCCATATTCCTATACATCAAACTTTGAAGCATCTCACAATAGGATAGATATCAAACATATATAAATAAAATAAATAAATTATCCATTAATTAAGAAACAAACAAATTATGATAACTTTATATAAACTATAGTGTGCATAAAATTTATGCATCAATGTGAAGTAATCTTGAGAGAAATGGTTTTAAAAAAAATCCAAAATTGTTACATATATTTTTCAAAAAAATAAATAACACTATAAAATATTATAGGATATAAGTTGTCAAACCCTTACATATAAACAACTTTACCTAGCCCCAAGGGATAGCTTAGATGGTTGGATATTCTGGGACTAAGACGTAACATGTTTAAGGTCAGGGGTTCAATTCTTTGGGCCATTCATGGTTAGGCATTGAATTAATGTCGATAGTGTGTGACCCCATTGGGTGGGCCACTTGGCTTGGATCCATGGACGTAGAAAAATCTTGGGCCGCGAACCACATTGAAGAAAAAACAAATTTACCTATAATTCAAATATTATTTTATAAGCCTAGCTCATTCCATGCATCTCAAATTCAAATTGAACAGCTTTCCATGCTCAATATCAAATATTATTTTATATTCCTAGCTCAAGCTCAATCCTGTGATCAACAATTCTACTCAGAGGAAACACCTAAGGTAAGTTCTCGGGAATCAAGTCCACATATGTAGCCAACATGTCGACGAGGATAGGAGGTATAGGCATCCCCACGCTTCTCGTATTAGACTCGTCCAACAACGCTGCAATGTACATCTGTGACCCTGACCATCGAGCCACTTTATTAACACGTAGCATAAAAATGAACTTTTCTAGCCTTCCTGCTTTGCTAGTAATGGTATGCACCACACTTGGTTTTCTTCCACTTAGAATCACTGTCTTATTTGCAAAGAAAAACAACACCACTTGATGTCTCCACAAGAAATCATGCTCAAGGATCATCTTGAAATCATCAAGAGGCATCACCATGAAGTCTGCCTTTCCCGTCCAATGTCCCAGCTGAATATGTACTCTTGAAGCAATGCATGGGGTTGCTCTTGTTGAAGAATTCATTGCCTTGAAATTTATGTCGTAGCTCTTTCTTTTTAACCCAATGGAATCCGCAACTTTATGCTTCAAAAAATTGTGAGAAGCGCCCATTTCCACTAGGGCCCTCACGTTTCTCCCATTCACGATAGTTTCCATGAAGCACAATGCGTTCACTGGTTTACCATTCCGCATAACGCCAAGGTGACTGATAAAGTTGCCCGTCACCCAACCGCACTTTGTTTTCTCTGTCGCATTGTGTACAGACTGCACTGCAGCGCTTACTCCCCTTAGTGCGTATGTATCATCGTCGATCTTCTCTACCCAAGTGCTCCTTATATTTATGAAAACATTGTTAGCCAACCGCGCGCTCTCTATCACCGGTCTACAACGAGTTACCTGTAACAAACATAAAATAATAAGTAAATACTCAAAATAGTTAATAATAATTACTTATAAATAAGAATCAAAAGGAATGACCTTTCATACACAATGCCCAAGACAACTATGGATATTACACTACCACACTTGGTCACTCTGCATTATGGTGCACATAGTCCGCAGCGAGCTTCCCCTCCAAGTCGCTCTGTGCTATGTCACGCTTCATCTTTAGCGTGTCCACAGCGTGGTCGCTTGCCTGGGAATGCATGTCCTAGGTGCACTCTGTCATCGTAGCTCACAAGCCTGCCGAAAGCACGTCTATACAGGACGTTGTGCGCTCTGCTAACGCTGCCAATGAAGGGCATGTTTCTCTTTCCATCCTTTTCGCTCCTTCTACTCTGTCCATCCACCCTCTCGGTAGCTGCGTTAGCACCCTTGGAGGTGCGCCCACTCCAACTCTCATCTTCTATCATCTTCTATCCAAGTGCTCTACCATCTGTACGTTTGTCATTGCATAACATGCTACACAAGGGACCGACGCCCTCACCATGCCAATGTTCGTTGAGGGTAGAAGTGCCACCACACCCAACGCTATCGTGAATTTCGTTGGGTCCGCGCGCCACTAACCAACTCACCACCTTGTTGCAGGCTTCCAGCATGGATTGCAAGGGTGCGTTGAGGGGCTTGCTAAGTGCTCACGACCATTTGTTTGAGGAGCGCACCCACCTTGCTAGCGTGTCCTCAGGCATCTAACATGTCTTAGGAGTGGTGTGCAGGAGGGTCGTAACACCCTAGGCCTATGTTGAAATAATACGCCTTTGGAGTCATTAAACTAGGGGCGATGAAATAAGGTCTAATTTTGGTGGTGTGATCAAGGGTGTTGCCCAAATGTGCCAAATAATTCATTTTTTATCGGATTTGCAGTGACGCTAAATAAAATAGTATGATACACCATGAACTATAAAGGATATAAAATGGGCTAGCAACTCATGGGCTTTGGTTATTATGTTCCTCCATTGACTGACCATTTTTGCTCCTCTCTGTAAAATAGTGTTGGGTAGGGCCCATTCCAAATATGAAGAGAAATGTGCACATCATTTGAGGGAATCTAGGTGCTAGTGGGCTTTAGCATCGAGTGATCATCCACTAATGAATGGACGGTTGCCTATGTACTTAAAAAACTTCATCAACTAGGCCTTATACTCGGCTAGTGTATGACTATCCTATTGTAAAGAGTGAAACTCATTAACTTGATGATGCAGGGAATGTCTGGATAGATACCTCCACAATTGCAAGCCCGAATTATAGTCTTTTTTTAAAACTAGATCTAATTTAATAGATATGGACAAAAACATAAATCCTTCAACACTATATTCATATTCTTTACCCAGAACCCATACAATAAGTTCTAACTGGTGAAGAAATAAAAATAAAAGGATAAACTAACCTCTAGACAAACTATAGGCCCCAAAGAATGTTGAACAAATGCATAATAATGATGAAAGTCGATTTTCCATTGTCAAATTGCAACCAAAATAAAGCTTTATATTGAATAATGATCATTGGGTGAAATGCACTCTTGATTCATGAGGCAATATATATAATGAAAATTTTCCCCTAGTTCCCTATTTTCCCCGAAAATGAACTTTTTTTAATTAAAAAATACTTCACATAACAAATTGGGGACAAATTCGGTACAAATTTGAAACCGTCAAATTCCTCATTTCATGGAGGCCAAATATTTGAAATCGTGAATTCAACAAAGGTAACTACCATTAATCAAATTCAATCAAAAGTTAAAACTTTTTAACTTTGATATCTTGGAAGATATTAATGGTTTGTTGTTTCTTGCATTTGGAGCATTTTTTCAAATTTGAAAGTTTGTGTTTATTTTGGTTAAATTTATTTTTATTTCCTTGATACTTGACTGCAGTTTTAGCCCTTTGTACTAACTTGATTAGTTTCATAAATGACTTGTTTGTTTCTTAAATTTGGATTGCATTTATTTTTCTTAGATTTTTATTCTCTTGATACTTAATTGTGATTTGAGCCCTTTGTAGCATTCAATTTTTTTTTTTATAATTATTATTGTTCCCTTTAAATATTTGATGTTTCGAGGAAAGATGCTTGTATTTCCTTTCACTTTGTTGCATGACTTCAGCATCTTCACCATTTACATTTTAGAATCTACTATGTTTATTCAATATATTTTCTTTGAAAAGACGTGTTGGTTTTTAGAAATGGAAATGAGATCTGAGTTGCTAAGCGAAGAGAAAAATGGTCTATGCATTGGCTTACTGGGTTCATATGCATTCATCATAGGAGACCTATTGGCATTGATACCAACATTCATCTAATGAAATTTTATTATTGATTTCATGACTAAAAGATCATTACATGTAGCCTCTAGGATTCTAGCCATATTTATAAAAAAAGCTTGAAAGAATACGTTGAGGTATGTGTTTCTAAAATTTTCCCTATTGTGAATCACACATAAAGATGAGCATTTGTATTTTATGGAAAGTTTGTAAACTAAAAAAAAGGTGTTATTTTTCATTTTAATGTTTTGTCAGATGTACCTTATTATCTTTCTCTTATACAACTTATTCACCTTGATTGTAGGTCGTGCCAGAAAATGGGGACATCCTTGCTAGAAAGATGTTAATGTTAATGTGGATGCTATGCAACCATCCATTGATGTTTTTTGAGAGCATTGATCAAGCCTTGTATTTCGAGTAGTGCTTCAAACAACTATTTTTATTATAGCTATATTTTTAGATTGAGGGGGATGATTGGGCCCAACATATTTTGTGAAAATTGATTATATATTGAGTTGAGTATGATAAATGAGCTTCACATTTTCATAAAATATTCTGATGTAAATTGAAAATATTTATGAAATCATCTCTCCATTTTATCTGTAAGGAGGTTTGAACTTAGTAGTATACAAGTATTTGTGATGAATAAAGTTAACAATTTAGCTTGGAAATTGGATTTTCTTTACAATGTGTTCTAGTGCAAGAGTACGTGACAAATCTAAAGTAAATACAACATCATATAGGTAATTTTATTGTGAGAATTTTGATCTACAACAATATCTAGGAGCCTAATATAAATTCACAAATCGAATTACATGCAAAACCAACAAAAAACCATGAAAAGAGAACAATTTTACACATGTAGTGTGAACTGAAACTGTATATTATTTGACTATCTAACATGCGAATATAATAGTAACAGGATTATATTACATATGAAGTGGTTCATGAGGCTTAGGAAGCCCAAAATGACTGTACATGTGAAATTGGCCAAATTGGCTTCAATCCCCCCCTAAGTGGGCCAAAATCGCTCCAACTCGGCCCAAATGGTCACGAATGGAGGTGTGGACGTGGATGAAATGACTTGGAGCAATCATGACTCCTTGGAATTCATTGGTGTGCAAAATAAGGTGAGTGAGAGGCACTAGGTGGGAATTAATTGCTCAAAACAGTCCAAAATTGGGCTAAATCCACCCCTAGTGCTCTTAGTCAACCACAAAGACTACATTCAATGAATGGGAGCGCACCAGCAATGAATGAGGGTGCACATGTGGATTTTTACTGATTTGGAGTGCTCATGTAGGTGTGAAAGCTCCAATTTAACTAGTTATTTTTCCCAATTAAGCTACCTAAGTTCAAACCATTGTGTATTAATGCACAAATGCAAATAAAATTGACTAGGGACTTAGAATAAGGTACTAAGGGGTTGGATTACTGTTATAACACCCCCCGATAACCAAAAACGTATTACAGCTCATGAAATAAAGTGGGAGGCCTTGGAAACAAATGATCAATTCACCTCAATACATAACATAAATTTTATTTGTCCATGTGAAGTGAGGAAAAGAAGGAAAACGTCATGGGACAAAACCTTCTCTCAAGAATGGACATGGGACTGAAACTTGCAAAAAATAGCAGCAATCACCATCCATCACTCACTCCAAGCAAAAGTCTCAAATGAGTGAAGGTCTTCTCAGTGAAACTCTTGGTGAATATGTCGCTAGTTTGCTCAGTGGATGGGAAATACTACAAGGAAATCACTCTGTCATGCACTAAGCCCTGGATGTAGTGCATATGGATATGAATATGATTTGTTCTCTGCCTATGAACTGGATCGGTATATATCTTTATGGAACTTTGATTTTCCACCCAAATGTGTGTAGGAGAATCAATAGCAACACCAAACTCCCGAAGAATTCCTTGCAACCAAACACACTGTGCGGATGCATTCACTGCTGCCCTGTACTCGATCTCTGCTGAAGAAAGAGAATTGGTATAATGTTTTTTACTAGACAAGCAACTAGGACCTTCAGAAAGCATGAAAACAATACCTGAATTTGATTTTCTATTAGTGGGATCTCCAAGCCAATCATAATCATAAAATCCAGCTAGTTGAAGTGAAGAACTAGCTGCATAGTGCACCTCGATATTCTTTGTTCCCTGGAGGATTATTTTGGCTACCTTCCAATGGAGCTCACGTGACTGGTGCATATACCTTTCAACAACACTTACAACATAAGACAAATCAGGTCTTGTGTGTGTAAGATACAACAAACTGCCAACTAGCTGCATGTACAATGTACAATCTACCAAAGGAGAATTGTCAAATTCACCTAGTTTAATGCCAGAAAGGAAAGGGCACTTGGATTCCTTACAATCAACCATGTTAAAATTATTTAGCAGGTATGAAGCATACTTTGGTTGAATCATCATGATGCCTCTCTTTGATTGCTCAATTTCCAAACCCACAAATTGCCTTAGCAATCCTAGATCTGTCATAACAAATTCACTGTGTAAGGATGCCTTGATTGATCCAATTTGATTGTTGCAACTCCCTGTAATTAAGAGGTCATCTACATATAGTAAAATAACCTGAAAAACACCATCATGTTGCTGCAAATACACATTTGGATCATATTTTCATCGAATAAACCCAATTGAGAGCAAGAAAGCATCCATTTTTGCATACCAAGCCCTGGGGCTTGCTTGAGTCCATATAGTGATTTCTTCAACCTGCAAACAAGTGAAGGATCCTCTTGGAAACCTTCAAGTTGCTGCATGTAGATATACTACTATAGCTCACCATGTAAGAATGCACTCTTGACATCCATATGGTGCACTTGCAAACTTTTACTAGCTACAATTGCTAGAACTAGTCTTATTGAATCCATCTTTGCAACCGATGCAAAGGTTTCGGTGTAGTCCACACCATGGACTTGAGAGTATCCCTTAGCAAATAATATGGCCTTGTACTTCACATATGAACCATCAATAGCAGGTTTGGTTCGAAATATCCACTTGCATTGAACAAGCTTCCTCTTGGGAGGAAGGGGAACCAACTCCCATGTTTCATTCTCTTAAAGAGAATGAAATTCTTCTTCCATTGCTGATTTCCATCTTGGGTTATGAAAAAATTGATTATATGACTGTGGATCAGATCCAATCAACATATAACAATGCTCAACAAGAGCACTTTCACTTGCAAATGAAGCATTGTTAGATTGAGATCTAGTCTTCCTGGGCTCTTGGGGATTGCCTTCCAATTCCCTTACAGCTTGTAGCATTTTTTCAGCCCACTTGTGCCTTGATGGTAACTCATATACAAAAATGTCATCTACAACCATATCAATATTAGAATTATCAGAAAATACACAGCATGAATCATCACTTACTTCATCAAGGTGTTGGGGAGAAGAGCATTCCTCCGGTGCAAGCTCAAAATCTGGTATTGGTTCCTCTTCAAATTGCACACTCCTCTCAATGAAAGTCTTGAGTGTGGATGTGCCAAAGATTTTGTAACCTTTTGTATCATCACCATAACCAACCATGATGCATTCCTTTCTCTGTGGCTGCAAAGCCTTCCTCTTTTCTGAAGGAATTCGAGCCTAAGCTCTTGGTCCAAAAATCCTGAAATTTGAGACATTTGGTTTATGGACAAACCATGCCTCGCAAGGATTTTTTCCTTTGACTGAATTGTGGAATGCCATGTTCTATATATGTGCAGCACAATTAATAGCCTCAGCCCATAGCTTGGTACTTAAATCCCTTGCCTCAATCATGCATGTGGCCATCTCCTCGAGAGATCTATTTTTCCTCTCTGCCACACCATTTTGTTGTGGTGTGTAGGGAGTTGAATGTTGCATTTGAATGCCACATTCCTCACAAAGTTGCTGCAGATTTTTGTTGACATACTCCTTACCATTATCTGTCCTAAGGATCTTTATCCTATGCCCACTTTGATTCTCTACTAAGGCCTTCCAAATCTTCAATTGCTCAAAAAATTCAAATTTCAATTTTAGGAAGTATACCCAGCAGAATCTCGAGTAGTCATCAATGAATGCGAGTATATACTTTGATCCACAATAAGAGGGAGTGGGTAGAGGACCAATCAAGTTTGAATGTACCAATCCATTAGGTTGTGAGGCTCTCATTTCCTTTCCCTTCTCATAGCTACGCTCTGGATGCTTCCCAACTACACACCCAATGCAAGCTCCATTTGATGATTTGATTTGAGGAAGTCCTTCCACCATCTCATCTTTGTGAAGTGCTTGGATATACTTGTAGTTCATGTGTCCAAACCTTTCATTTCATAGCTTGAAAGTATCATTGGCATGAGAGAGGAGCGCTTGGTCATTGGAACTAGGGAGGAAATTCGAGAACTTGTACATCCTCTCTTTGTGGTTTGCATACCCAATTGTTACAATTTGGTTGGATGATATTTCTGTAATATCTACCAAGTTAGGAGTGAATGTCACTCTCTTGGATTCTCCTGTATGAGTCATTTGATAGACTGAAAACAAATTTGCTTCCAAGTATGGTACATAGAGCACATCACTGAATTAACCATGCTCCAAATCAATCCTACCAATTCCCTTGGTCTAGATTTCAGAGTCATCTCCCATTTGAACTGCTGGGCTAGCATTCGAAAGCATGGAGGAGAAGAGATATCTGGTGGAAACCATGTGTCTATATGCCCCTGAATCAATGATGAAAGTTGAGGAATTATAAGTACCTTCTACCAAGGCATGACATTTCTCCTTGTTGTCTGAACTGGAGGTGCCATCTTTCTTCCTTGCACCATCTCGGATAGGGATGTTGTTTTTCTCCAACAGCTGGGCCATCTGGTCAATGGTTTTTTTCATGCATGATATTTCTGGATGGAATCCCTCGTGGAAATTGTGCATTTGGTTTTCTCTTTCCCTTTCTTGTCCTTCTCCTTGGGAGGATTCGAACCCCCATCACTGGATTTGGGTTTTTCAAACTTCCTCTTCTCTGACTTCTTTGAATTCTTTTCCTTTTGCTTTCCCTTGGAGGCATTCGAAACACCCATGGCCAAATATTGATTCTTGGCTTCGATTCTGCCCATTTGGACTAGCTTGTCTTGCTCCTAGGTGAGGGATTCCATGAAGCTGGCTAGTATTGGCATTTGCTAGTTTCGAAGTGTCAATTTTCCAGAATGGAAGGTGCTTACAAAGACTGAAAATTATGGGCCTAACTTCGAAAGGATCGACAGTATCAACTGATCCTCTTTCTTCTCAATACCACATTGCTTTAGCTGAAGCACTAGAGACTTGAACTTTGTGAAGAACTCCTGGATAGTTTCAAAATAAACTGGGCTTAGGATTATGAGCTCGTTTTCAAGCTGATGTCCTCTCAATTCATCAGTTTTCCAAAAGAGTGACTCTAGTTTAACCTAGACTTCATTTGGGGTTGTCAAACTGTCTATATGAAATAAGAGCTCTCTTGAAATACTCAGGCATAACAATCCTTAGGCTTCATCAAGTCTATTAAAGTACTTGGCTTTCTCTACAACAGAGTTTGGCTCCACTTTTGTGCCCATGGTAACTCTGTAGAGAGCCTTGGATCTCAATTGAATAACTGTTTCTGCCTTCCAATCGAAGAAATTGAAGGGGGTAAGCAAGATGCGGGTTGCTTCCATTTCTTCTTGCGCTAATGGTGAGAAAATTGCTGAAATTCCTATAAAAAACACTTAATTTTATCTAGACTTTCTCTAAAAAATGTAGCTCAAACGCTCAAGATTGATCTGCAACTCACTACACTCCACTCAGCTCTGATACCATGTGATAATTTTGATCTACAACAAGATCTAGGAGCTTCTGTGCCCATGGTAACTCTGTAGAGAGTCTTGGATCTCAATTGAATAACCATTTCTGGCTTCCAATCGAAGAAATTGAAGGGGGTAAGCAAGATGCGGGTTGCTTCCGTTTCTTCTTGCGCTAATGGTGAGAAAATTGCTGAAATTCCTACAAAAAACACTTAATTTTATCTATACTTTCTCTAAAAAATGCAGCTCAAACGCTCAAGATTGATCTGCAACTCACTACACTCCACTCAGCTCTGATACCATGTGATAATTTTGATCTACAACAAGAGCTAGGAGCCTTATAGAAACTCACAAATCGAATTACATGCAAAACCAACAAAAAAACCATGAAAAGAGAACGATTTTACACATGCAATGTGAACTGAAATTGGATATTATTTGACTGTCTAACATGTGAATATGTTAGTAACATCTTTATATTACATATGAAGTGGTTTGTGAGGCTTAGGAAGCCCAAAATGACTGTACATGTGAAATTGGCCAAATTGGCCTCAATCCCCCCTAGGTGGGCCAAACTCGCTCTAACTTAGCCCATATGGTCACAAATGGAGGTGTGGATGTAGCTGAAGTGACTTGGAGCAATCATGACTCCTTGGAATGAGTGGGTGTGCAAAATCAGGTGAGTGAGAGGCTCTAGGTGGGCATTAATTGCTCAAAACAATCCAAAATTGGGCTAAATCCACCCCTAGCAATCCTAATCAACCACAAAGACCACATTCAATGAATGGGAGCACAACAACAATGAATGAGGGTGCACATGTGGAGTTTGAATGAGCTGGAGCGCTCATGTAGGTGTGAAAGCTCCAATTTAACTTGTTATTTTTCCCAATTAAGATACTTAAGTCCAAACCACAGTGTACTAATGCACAAATGCAAATAAAATTGACTAGGGACTTATACTAAGGTACTAAGGGGTTGGATTACTGTTCTAACATTTATTAAGTCGAAATTTGTCAACACTTAAGTTTTTATCTTTCAATGAAAATTTCGCTAAAATTTACAATATTTTTAATTCTGTGAAAGATTCGCTAAATATTATACAAGGTTTTATAATTTTGTGAAAGATTCGTCATTATTTCGCAAGATTTTATAATTTTGTAAAAGATTCGCCAATATTTTACAAGATTTTATAATTCCATGAAAGATTCACTCATATTTTACAAGGTTTTATAATTCTATGAAAGATTCATCAAAAAATTATATATACGTATTATATTATTAATAAAATAGCCTTCACACTTTCTCATTTATCACAGGGATTCACCCAATATATATATATATAGCGGGGGGGTGTTCTTAAAATTTTCCTTGACTATAAAGCTTCCCTAAATACATTCTATATTCCCTAATAGAATAAAGGCATACATATTGGTCGCAAAGTAGTAAACATAAAAACATTTACAAAAAACACAGGATAGAAGATAATCATTTCTACACCGGATTTTCTTCCTTCATTGACTAAACCATGGAAATTTCATCACTGGGAGAAGCCTCAGTTTGCTCATGATAAGGCCCACTATTTCCTCTTCCAAGCATGTTGATTTCGGCATGCAATTCTTCCATAAACCTCTTTGAGATGAACATAATGAGCTTCATTCCTTTCATTTGCAAGCACCCTTTGTTCCTTATGAACATACTTCAACGCAATGATAGTGTTACACAACTCCACAAGCTTTTCTTCTGTCACCCTTTCAAATTCCGGCAGCTTACGGTGGATATCCTCAACTTCTTTGACTTGCACACGATAACCACTCTCCAGGTTGTCCAAAAGAGTGTCCATGCATGGAATATCTAGGGAAATTCTTGTGTTCTATTCCATAACAACCTTTGAAATCTCATACACACATCGGAACATTGTTTTTATAATAAACCATTGCAATCTTCAAATCTCAAACCCCATTGTGAATTTCTTCGAATATGTCCTCCTCCACTAGCAAGGAATCAACAAAGATCTTTTCCATGGCTCTAAAGATGCTCACACACAAGGGATTCCCACTATCAGCAAACCCATACCTTTGTTTAATATTCTCCACAGCAGGCATACAACTACATAGAGCTTGAGGGCCATTTAAATCGGTTGATCCCAAAGCACACAGGAGACACTCCATCCCAAAATTTGAAGTGAGATTATAAGGAAACTTACCAAAGGAATGAAAGGAAAGGACATAGATGTAAAACGCCAAGCTATGGATAAAAAATACCACACCCAACCACCTCCAAATCAATCCACTTATCCCCATTGCCATAAATGTCACCGCCGAAGTGAAGGCTCAGCCCTGTCGCACTGAGGCCATAATGGCCACCTCCATTAATTTCCATTGAGGGAGGAAGGGACCCTTAAAAGTTAGCATTGGAAACAATTCACCCATTTCACTATAGGGATGTGGGAATTTCCATCCAATTGTTCCCCTTGGCCAAGTTTAGCTACAAGGTTGACTTGCTTATCAGATAAGGAGTTATTGTGTTGCTTAATACGATAGGAATAAACTTCGGATATATCATTGATGAAGGAAATAATTCTCTTTTGAACATTCCCTATTGCCTTCCTCTTTCTTGTCAGAATGCTCTACATGAATTAGATAACTATCCAAGAATCCCCAAAAACCTAAAAATCATGAATGCAAAGGTCCTACATAAGTTCAATACCTTGCATAAGTGTTGCCCACTCGGCTTGATTATTCATCCTTTGACCCAATCCCTAGGCAAAGGAAGCTACCTGCTTTTCACCTGGGTCAAAAATGACCCCTCCTACACTTACCTCCCCAAGATAATTTCTTTTAGCAATAGTTCACTTTTGTAATCAACTTTAGAAGACAAATTATATGCATACCAGTAGATTAATCTATGAATAAGACTTTGGTTTTATCAACTTTATATTGCAGTTGTTCAATGTGATCACAAATTCTATGCTCATGCAATTAATGTTTAAGTTTACTTTTCCTAAGATATATATATATATATAGATTTTAACATAATAAAAAAATATGTTTACAATTAATATTTATTAATATTGTAAACTTAAAGTGATGATTAGATATGAAATTCAATTGTTAATCTTTTTATTGATTCTAAATAGTTAATTATAAAGATAATCACACATCTCAACTATGTTATGTTTCTTATATATAGAAAATCATAGTTTTGTATATATATATATATATATATATATAATTTTTTCTTCTTCTAAATTACTGTAGTATAATCATCTTCTATATTGTTAATTAACGAAGTATATAAAATAATTAATTGGTTTTCTACATCTATCCAAGATCATAATTATATATCTTTTTTTATATGAGGAATCTAATTCATATGTGTTGTTTCAAAAGGGTTTTTGAAGAGAATCAATGAGAAGGGAGTAGCCTCCTAAGATTGTAATGCTTTTTTCATTACTTTGTAGCAATAATCCATTGGAAGATCACATACATCAAATTCTAGGAAGTATTGATTACATTCATCGAATGTTTGTTAATGTTCCATGTTCTTCTTTTCAACTTTAGAAAATCTTTATGAATTATGCGTTCATAATTTGTCAATTGAGTTCATGTATAAGACTAAGCCTAGATGCTACTCGAAGTTACATGACACCATTGATGTGGCTTCATCAATGATAATATGGGATACTAACCTTCTTGTGTATAATATTTAGGGTGAAACCATATTTTGGTCTTAGAGTATGACTTTATAACTTTTGATTGGTTAAAAGCTAGTCTTCTTCAAACCAAGGAATCATGTTAATGACCCAAATTCCATAAACATTTGGCAAAAATGAAATCTACTTCCTTAAATACTACCGAAACCACCAATAATTCTTTTTAAATGACTAATTTTATCTCCACACAAATAATATATCTAAAATTATACCAACATAAAGTAGGCTAATAACTCCTAAATACGTTAAGCATTTTCCTATTTCGAAAAAATAGACTAACAATTTCACACCCAATTGAAAAGGCAATTTAATTCAATAGTAAGCGCGCGCTCTCTTTTTATATATATATATAATATAATAGCATGCACCGAATTTATCAAGAGGAAGCCATATGAAGAATAAAAAGTATGTTTATCTTCCTTTCTCTGTATTTATCCTCAATTTCTATATGCATAGCCATGAGTGGCAATCAACCTACAGACGCTACAAGGGCTGGAGGGACGCAGCTTGATAAATGCAGGTCAAAAATATTGGCTTTACAGCGCTGCCATGCCAGATTTCGAGAATTTGAGAGATCCATGTTTTGCAAACACATACAGCACGCCCTTGCAGTCTGTCTCATTTCTACCGCTTGCCCCTCCCAGGCTGATGCAGTTCAGACTCTATGCTCTAGTGAGGGCACTTCCCTCAAACGCCAGCAGTGCAAAGAAGCCCAGATCAGCCTCGAGCTCTGTATGACTGCCCATCAGCAGATTGATTAATCCATTTCAACAAAAGGGGAGTCTAAGCAAATAAAATTTCTCAGTTTTTCTTCAAATCCAATAAGTAAGTGACCTAATTCGTCCTAGTTATCTCTCCTATGTTTTGGTTCTTTGATTTTGTAAACTTTGATCCCCAAATTGATTCCAGGGTTTTAAGATAGGGTTTCTTAGGTTTGAGATTATGATGCTGTAGAGCGGTTTATAAGTAATTCACAAAATTTAGCAAATGTGACAGTTTTTTCACAATAAATCTGAAAATTATAGTGGCAAGCTTGAGAGAAAAATCTGTGATTGTCAAATGTAATCTCGAAGAAATTTAGGGAAAAGGACTATTTTATTGGTAAACGGGGAAATATATATATATATATATTTTCAGTTTTTCACGATAAATCTGAAAATTATAGGGACAAGCTTCAGAGAAAAATCTGTGATTGTCAAATGTAATTTAAAGAAAAAAACTATTTTTTTAGTAAACGAGAAAATATATATATATATATATATATATATATATATATAATTTTTTTATTTTTTTTCAAGTAAAGTTTGGTCAGCCCAAAGGCTAGCGATGGCTTATATGCTGTTAATAAGTTATTTGAACTTGTGTCCTCTTGGATTTCCGCCTATGCCTCGAAACAGTTTTTTCAAACTGATTGCCATTGGGCTTAAATATGTGGAACTGAGTCAGTTTGGTCAACCTTATTGGGACATCATATAAGTTAATATTGAGGCCCAAGGTTATAATTGTGGAGTATATCAACTCATATCCCTTATGTGCACCTAGCATGTGTTCTCAGATGGCTTACAGACTCTACCTTGTTTCTCATCGGAACAAACTTTAGCAAGATTTGGAATAGGATGGGCAAAGGGAAAACTCCTCTTGCTTTCCCATCCGTCCTCTCGTTTTATCATTGCACAGCATGTTCATATGCAGATAGAGGGAGTCCAGTGAGTTAACTCAATAAACTCAATTGGTTTGAAGTGACTGTTTAAAGTTGTAGTGCCAAGACATTACAAGTTCAAATCCGGAGGAATCTTTTTTTAGAGAAACTATGTATTTTATTTTAGGCCTAGCCTTTGCTTTTGAACAATTCACCTATCTTCAAAGAATAAACAACTGTGAAAAATAGTTGTTTAGCCATTGAAGATGGGTGAAGTGTTCACCCAAAATTTTGGGCATAAAAATACAGTACAATTTGTAATGAATTGTCATGATGAGCAATGATGTGAAAGATCATAACCAACTCCGTGGGCGAATACACTGTTTTTCCAAAACAATTGTTGGCAATATGTTATTTTGCCAAAACTTTAATGCTGATATATTTCCTTTTCACCAAAGAATATTTGCAGGGAAAC
Source organism: Pseudotsuga menziesii (assembly GCA_001517045.1). Lineage (NCBI taxonomy): Eukaryota > Viridiplantae > Streptophyta > Pinopsida > Pinales > Pinaceae > Pseudotsuga > Pseudotsuga menziesii. The sequence goes on along the minus strand of LPNX010566557.1, from coordinate 7,226 downwards.
TCAAGGGATGCTTCCCCACATTTGTGGATAGCATCCTTAGTAAACTTGTTGGCATAGACTAGTGAACTTCACCCTAGGAGATTTGAACCAGCCACTTAATGGGACGGAACTAGCCAAATGCACCCAACAACATTGGCAACAACCAATTAAGTTAATCCCTTTGGGCATTCATGATTTCTTTCTTTCTGTCTCTCTCTCTCTATATAGCCTCATGGGTTAGCTCAAGTGGTCTTGAGCCAGACATGAGATCTCTCCCTCTATGGTAGAGGAGGTTATGGGTTCTCTCTTGATCCCCTCGAGGTTAGGCTCCATAATCAAGGCCACTGGTTTACCCTTTGACCATTCGTGAATCAAGGGAAATACTTAGAGGCTTCCTGCGATTTAATCCATCGAGATATAGAGATATATATATATATATATATATATATTACCACCTTAAATACAGTCTTATCTAGAAAATTGAAATTTATCCACGTGCCAGTCCAAACTATCAATTCAAATATGCATAAAATTCCGAACTTGCAAGAGATAATATATCTGCCAGTTTATTGGAGAATAATGTATCTGGGATTGTAAAGTGAATGAAAAATCCTGTAAGAATGGTGGAGTTGCTTCAATTTTATTTTGGTTCATTCCTATTCCACCTTTTCCACACTTATTTGAAGAACAGGGAAATTACAGAAGAATGGTGGGTTTTTTCCAAGTTCTCATGGATTATAATCTTTTCAGCATCATTCTTTTATATTGGTGTCTTACAATCAGAATTTTTCCTCACATAATGAAGGCTTTGTGACCGGAAACTCGGCAGTCATGGCCCTCTGTTCGTTGCAACACTTACAGTAGCCTAAAAAGGGCATTTCATGCAATATGGTATCATCCAATAAGATTTTGAAGTACATGGCTTATTTTTGGGGGTGACATTTGCTCCACTTTTTTTAAAGATTGGCAGAAGTTGTAGTATTAGTAGCATTTTTTGCAAAATATTTGCTAAGCACCTCATACATTGCTCTTTCGTTCAGTGAATGTTAAATGGAATTTATCCAATTTATCAGTAAAGGTGTTGTGTTTGCTATTTACACTTTAGCTCCATAGCTGTTCTATTAGAGGTTGTAAATATATCATTTCCGGTTCCGCAGTGGGCTCCATGCATGCGTTTACACTTTTTGTATGCATGGTACTTTTATGAATTACTTTATTGATTGCCTTTTGGTTGTTAGTTTGTGTTCGTGTCTAATTTTACCATCCTTTACGGTTTGGTACAAATGACTTTATTTTGCAATAAGTCTTATCTGTAATAGAATGATAGTAACTGCAGGTTGGACTTGCGACAAACACACATTTCTCTGCTTCCAGACTGAAGAGTATCAGTAGGTTTTTTAGATCATTAACATTATGCTTAGTGTTCATACCAGTCAACATGTTTATGAAAAATATTTTCGAAGAATGAGCTTTTCAGTTTACAACTACCAAAACCCCTCTTACTTGAATGGTTCTATTTTGGAAGCTGGTCCGCTGTTAATGGGATAGTTGTTTGTTGATATTTGATTTTCTATCTTTTTTATAATTTTATCATAGGTGAAGCCTCTGAAATGCATGATGTGTTCTTTCTGGGTTTTATGGTTTCCTTATTGAAACCTTGAATCAACAAAGTCTTATGCTTTCAGATGTTATTTTCCTTCCTGTGTACCATCCCACATTTTGCTTTATCAACTGAAAAATTAACAGTAAGATCTTGGATTTTATCCGAGAATTAATTATGTTGATAGATGCTTTTATTTGAGATTTGGGGTGGACTATGGCCTATGCTTTTTAATCTATGGACGAGGATGAGACAAGTGTACTGTCGAGATTGATTCTATGGCAGTCGTTCAAAATTCAAAATATAAACAATTATAAAAAAAACGAATATAAAAAATAACTAGTAGCCAGTTGATGAATGGATAACTGGTAGTAATGCATGGATAACGTATAGCTGATGAATCGATAACCAACCGATAGTTGATAAATGGATAAGAGGAAGAATGTCAGTGATAACGTGTAGCTAGGCATGAATACCTCACAGTTAAACCCGTTTAACTAGAAAAATATGATGAATAAATAAATATTTCCAAACTATCTTCCATTCCATATCTATCTCTCAACCATTCGATCCCTATCGATGTGATCAAGCTATAAACTATGTAGGTGTGCTAGTAATAATTTCCTTATAAGTTTTTACTTGATCTTGGACTTTAGCTGAAAATTAATAATAATTTTCTTATCAAGTTGGTAAAGGCAGATGACCATCTTGAAACAACCATGGCAGATGACCATCTTTGGTTCAAAACTTCCTACGTTCATATCCAAATATTGGAAAATAGAATTCTCATATTGAACTTTCGGAAAAAGTAAGTATATTTTCTGTATTGATGATGCCTTCTAACCACTCTTTTTACTCGAGTTTTAATATTTCAATTAAACTACAAGACAATTGACAGACCATGTGTTTACGGACTTATCAACCTCATTATAAAATGTTGTAATGTCAATCTGTGAAGCATTTTCTATTTACAACTTCTCTGGAAAGTATCAATACTAACTCACTTCACAAGGGTTGAGAAACTTCCTAGCGGTCATTGTTTTTTTTTAAGTTCAGATCTATTCTTTTAAAAGAAAATAATGTTACAGATAAAAGTACAAAACATCGTATCCAACTTGCAGATAAGCAAAAACAGAGAAAAAATACCAATCTGCCTGAAGGGGAGAGGCAGAGTGGAGCTGTCAAGATCATCACTTTTAAAGGGAAAACAGATCCATACATAAACGAGTTTTAGATTGCTGCAAAAGAACATCAAGCTGAGCTTGAGAAACACTGCCCTGGAGGGCCACTGTCCTAGAAAAGTTGCCCAAAATAAGAGGAGCTGAAACATAAAACCTGGATTTAAAATTTGGTGAAGGTTTCCTCGATTATGGCGTCCCAAAACCGGTACCCAGCTACCCATCCTGGCCATTGGAGTCGTTTGTGTCATCACCGGAGCTGTCCTTGTTGCTGGAGGTACCACTACTGCTCGAGCCATCCTTGGTACCGGAGCTGGCTCGCTTGACCGGTAGGGGCTCTGTCTTCCTGGGGAGAGCAGCGCTGGCAGTTTTACCTGCAGGAGTGGTAAAATGCCTCTGAGGTGGTGGGGGAGGAATGGGGGTAATGTCCATGGGAGCCGGTGCAGAGAAAGAGATTGGAATGACAGGGGCAGGGGAGGGAGTAGGGACATGAAGAGTTTAGGGAACAGAAGGACCAGGATGACTTGAGGTCAACCATTGTTTTTTAAACAAATTAGGCTGTTAGGTGTTGAGTATATTGTGACGTGAATATTGCATTTGTATAGTTTCAGTGTATTCCTATGAGAAATTTAAATAAATAAATCTGAAAATATAATACTAATAATAATTAATAATAATTTTCTTATCAAGTTGGTAAAGGCAGATGACCATCTTGAAACAACCATGGCAGATGACCATCTTTGGTTCAAAACTTCCTACGTTCATATCCAAATATTGGAAAATAGAATTCTCATATTGAACTTTCGGAAAAAGTAAGTATATTTTCTGTATTGATGATGCCTTCTAACCACTCTTTTTACTCGAGTTTTAATATTTAAATTAAACTACAAGACAATTGACAGACCATGTGTTTACGGACTTATCAACCTCATTATAAAATGTTGTAATGTCAATCTGTGAAGCATTTTCTATTTACAACTTCTCTGGAAAGTATCAATACTAACTCACTTCACAAGGGTTGAAAAACTTCCTAGCGGTCATTGTTTTTTTTTAAGTTCAGATCTATTCTATTAAAAGAAAATAATGTTACAGATAAAAGTACAAAACATCGTATCCAACTTGCAGATAAGCAAAAACAGAGAAAAAATACCAATCTGCCTGAAGGGGAGAGGCAGAGTGGAGCTGTCAAGATCATCACTTTTAAAGGGAAAACAGATCCATACATAAACGAGTTTTAGATTGCTGCAAAAGAACATCAAGCTGAGCTTGAGAAACACTGCCCTGGAGGGCCACTGTCCTAGAAAAGTTGCCCAAAATAAGAGGAGCTGAAACATAAAACCTGGATTTAAAATTTGGTGAAGGTTTCCTCGATTATGGCGTCCCAAAACCGGTACCCAGCTGCCCATCCTGGCCATTGGAGTCGTTTGTGTCATCACCGGAGCTGTCCTTGTTGCTGGAGGTACCACTACTGCTCGAGCCATCCTTGGTACTGGAGCTGGCTCGCTTGACCGGTAGGGGCTCTGTCTTCCTGGGGAGAGCAGCGCTGGCAGTTTTACCTGCAGGAGTGGTAAAATGCCTCTGAGGTGGTGGGGGAGGAATGGGGGTAATGTCCATGGGAGCCGGTGCAGAGGAAGAGATTGGAATGACAGGGGCAGGGGAGGGAGTAGGGACATGAAGAGTTGAGGGAACAGAAGGACCAGGAACAATAGAGCTGACGGGATTAGCCTCTGGAGCAGCGTGGAGGTTGATAGAGCGCAAAATGAGGCGGGTTAGCAAATTCTTAATCACCCAATAATTCCTTCGACGATCAGCGATGCGATTGGCAACCGAGAGAGAGCTGGTGAGCTCGTCTTCCCAATTGTCAATCATGGTGTGCAGGGGGGCCGACACTTCAACGTCAAAGCCATCAGAGCTCGCCTGGGCGTTGAAGGGTGTGGCTCTTGGATTGTTAGCACCTCCACGGACCCATCCCCTCCCAGGAATGCCACATTGTCGAGGCGGCATGCTGTACACAGGGAACCAAGGAGCTGAAGGTGGTGGAGTTGTAGGAGAGAGAGCAATGGTGGAGGGTTCAGGAGGCAGCTTGCCGAAGGTTGAGGGAGCAGAACAGGAGAAAACAGTGGAGGAGGGCGGCATTTAGAGAAATTAACCCCCCAGCGCAGAACCAAAGGCACATAATGGTTGACCTTTAATGTGCTAACCTTATCGTACTAGTCTTTAACTGCCGAAAGGATGCATCCCATGGGGAGAATTGAGCTCGCTGCCAGTTTGGAGGGAGGAGGATGCGTGTGCAAGAGTATTGTCATCGTGACATTGGGACGGTGTCCCTTCATGGCAGAGGGGTCTGCTGTACGCCGTGGAGAGCCCTCTCAGCTAGGCCGTGTGGACTACGATGCCCGTGGCATGAAGAGGCGCCGGGGTCCTAGCGGTCATTATTCACTGAATGCAATGTTTTCTTTTTTTAAGATAAATGTGTAGTTTATAATTATTGTATTTATAAAAAGGCTGCGGCATAGCCAAACAGCATAAGTGTACCCATCAAAATTTATAGCCCGCTATCGGGCATTCAAAGTTTTTAAAATTGACAAAAAGACAAACTACTTCTTGATCCGATCTTACATTATTTTCTTCTTTTCTGTAGAACCTGAAATTATACATTCGAAGAAACTGAGCCAGTATAAAGATAAATCTATAAAACATCTAAAACCTGAGCAATTTCAAGGGAAATCAGGCCCACTGTGGGCTTCCTTCATTGCTTTCTGCTTGAGCTCCAGAGCCAGATCTTCACCATCACCATCTTGTTCATCTTGTGCCACCTGAAATGTTGCTTCTTCCATAATCACATCCTTGACAGAGACAGTTGAGTATGTGGGGCAAACACCAAGAGATTGTGGGTTTCTAGCATAACCCAAAATCATGGTATGGTGCATGTTGAGGTCCTCTGTGAGCCTCTCCAATTGCTTGCTCTGCATTTCAACCTTTTAACTGTCCCTCATGCTGGTCAGCCGTACTGAAATTGAGATGTGAGACAGCGGCCTGAAAGGTTTCCATTTGGCCAAGATCAGACACATCACAGAAAGCAATAGATTATAGAATAATTATGCCCTACCATGTTACAATAGTATCCACAAACGGAGGGGTCGAAGCTGACTTAGATTCCAGGTCCGGACTGGCCAGAGAGAAGACCATCTCGAATAGAGGAACCAGAGATGACAGAAAGCCAACCTAAAAACCGCAGGAGAACCAGTCCGACAAGGGAACTGCATGAATTGCCCCAACCAAATTGAACAGTCCCACCAATGCCGAGAGAAGCCATCTTAATGCAGTTGAAATGAAGATCCCTGCTGCATAGGAGGGTGTGCAAAGAATGTAAGGAGGAGTCTGCAGAGGGTGGTGTAAAGGCTCGCCACTCCATGATTAATGCCGTTTCTCACTTAGATCTAATCATAAGATTGTCACGTGAGATCTTCTGATTAGTACGATCTTATTAATAGACTCGACCATTTGCACCAGTCGTCGACCAGGGCTCCATTTAGGGCTCTATTTACGCTGCTGGGGTGCTCCGCTGGGCATAGGATTGGTGCAAATGGTCAGAGGCTGCTGCGGTGCTCCGTTGGGCATAGGATTGGTGCAAATGGTCGGGTCGATAGGTTATTCCATTTATTAATTTTATGATTAATAAGATTGTCACTTGGGAGATTTTATGATTAATAAGGTTTGAGATTTTATGATTAATAAGATTGTCATTTGTTCTTATAAAATCTCATTTATAAAACCTAATTTATTTTATGATCAATAAGATTTGTGATTTTATGATTAATAAGATTGTCATTTGTTTATTTAATGAAATTTGATAAATGAGAATCTCATTTATAAAACCTCATTTAATTTTATGATTAATAAGATTGTCATTTGTTAATTAATGAAATTTGATAAATGAGATTTTATTAAAAAATCTGAGATTTTATGATTAATAAAATTGATTAATAAGATTTGAGATTTTATGATTAATAAAACTGATTAATAAGATTGTCAGTGGTTCCTATGAAATCTAATAAATGAGATTTTATGATTATTAAGATTTTCACTTGTTCGTTTGTTCTTATGAAATCTTTTTTATTCTTATGAAATCTCATTTAATAAAATGAGATAAATGAGATTTTATTATTGTTAAGATTTTCATTTGTTAGTATGAAATCTCAATGATTAATAAAATTGTCACTTGTTTTTATGAACTCTGATAAACTAGATTGTATGAGTAAAAGATATTAATTTAAATTTGATAAATAAGATTAGTTTCTTATGAAATCTGATAAATAAGATTTTATGATTAATGACAGATTTTATGATTAATAAGATTGTCACTAATTTTTATGAAATCTGATAAATGAGATTTTATGATTAATAAGATATTGGTTTAAATTTGCTAAATAAGATATTAGTTTAAAAAAAAAAAAAAAAAAAACGGT
>LPNX010566553.1:0-12853 GCA_001517045.1 Pseudotsuga menziesii | reverse complement strand
CGGTTAGAACCAGCAGTTCAGTACTTGCATTACAATAGTATTCCCCCCTGCAGCAGAGTTTCGATCTGAGAGAACAATCTCTCAGTCCAGTCCCCTCTCCCTTCCTACTGGCAACATACAATCTGCTTAAATAAACAGCAATCAAAAGAAATCCAAAACGAATTCAACTCTGTCCAGGCGAATTTCTGGAAACAAACATTTGTTGCCGGCCGCACTGGCAAAAATCGTGCTGAAAGGATCCTCGAAATCGCCTTGAATCCATCATTTTCTGGCGAAATCCTCCCGAGTAAAGCTAAATGGGTCCGTTCTGAAGAAAACCCATGTGGCGGATTTCTCAGATCTGCCTCCATTTGTTCACGACGTGGCTCAGAAAATCGCCTGTCAGTTGAGACACGCGTTTTCTATTTTTAGCTGGAGATGGAATTCGTGGCAAGATTTCCTTCCTCTTACTTGGCATCCACGGTCAATGATTTACCTCACTGATTCCATAAACATAGTAAATCACTCCAATCATAGCTCCAAACTTTCCCATGACTTCAAGGGATTACTGGCTGAGCATATCACCTCTGTCTATTCACACAAAAACTGTCCATTAAAAACTATTTCAACTGAAGCATAAAATGTAAGAAGCCAGAATGCAAGATGAACAGAACAATCTTTTCAATTAAAAACAGAGAATCTTCATTAATTTCTGGCATAATCAAAGAATCTTATAAACAGCCATCATTCAAACTACAGAGAGTGTGAATAACAGATATGAAAAGCTTGACTCTCAAAGTGAATAAAGCCAGCAATCAGTGCAGAATTTCCAGAACGTAATCAACAAATGACTAGGATAGCCACTTCTCTCAATCTACGAACTGTTTTTAGAGTTTGAAAACTTATAGATGACCGTGTGATTATCAGCCAAATCCTTCTCAGTACCGTGAACAGAATATAGTTAAATTCTCAAAGATGAGCTGTTGTCTAATTGCCAAAAGTTCTGTTGATGAAACAAAGGAATGAAATCCCTCTTCTTTTCATGAAGCAATCATAGATAAGAAAAAGAAGCAGATGCAACTTACCCGAAATTGTTCAGTTTTGTGTGAAGTCATATCAAGTGTAAGGTAACTGGCCTTGACAGTGAATAAGACCAGCAACAATGGTAAATTCTCTAGAATGTGATTAACTAAACTCTTCTATCAGACTTCAAACGAGTTTCAAATTTTCTGAATCAAACCCCAAGTATAATGACTTATCCAATTCCTCATACTCAGCAGAAAGAGCTGAATATTGCTAAACTCTCATAGTAAACAGAGCTAATAAAAACCAGACTTTACAACATAAACCCTTTGATGAAACCCTTTATGATAAAGTTTTAATCACGTCGTTTGATAAGAGGATAAGAAACATTATGAGAACCTCAAATGTCAAAGAACTTAGGCAAATGCTTGATTATAACAAATGTGTGGAGTTTGCTAAGTTTTGAGTCGAATGGAAATCATAAGGAATGATCATTAGGACACAATCCATAAGTCTAGCAATTTAAACACCTTGTCATAAAATAAGGAATTCAAAATGTAAAAGAACCAAAAGGCAAGTCAAGTCAATAAGATGAGAATAAAAATGTTTAAAGCATTGAAAGTGATTATGATCATGACCTTGGTTTTAAATACAATTCTTAAGACAAAATCATACAATGCTAAAACAAACTTGATGAATGGACATCTGAATTCTGACTTTCTTTTAGTACCATTTTTCATTCTCCAAATGACTAATCAAAGATGTGACTCACTGTGTAAATCCCAGGTTCTCTTAGGTACAGATATCTCTTAGTAAGAACATGATTTGTGGCAATTCTTTCAACTAATCCATAATTCGCAAAGGTTTCTTTTAAAAACATTGAATTTCATGTTTCAGTAGCTTCTGGAATATCATCATTTCAGTAGCTGTCAATTCTTTACTTTTACTATATGAAATTCAAACATTTCATCAAAACAAAATACAATTTTGTTTGATGAAATAATGTTTTTTAAAGGCTGTTGGGTAGGGGCACAACACTCACCCCTTTCCTCCTCTCCCTAATCCTTACTAACCCCTTCTCTCACTCTCTTTCTCCCCTGCACTACTAGCGTGCAATCTCCTAACATTCTTTATGTCTCTACATCTAACCCCTTAGCCACCACCCTCTCTCTCTAACTATAATCCCTTACCACCCCTCAGTCTCTCTCTCTCTCTAACCCCAACGCCCACACTCCTTTATTATACCCCCTTATCTCTAATTTCCCTACTTGTTAAACCCTTACCCCCTCTCTCTCTCTCCCTTCCTCTCCCCCCTAAACCTTACTAACCCCCTCTCTCTTACTCTCTCTCACTCCCCTACTCCTTCGCCTACACCTAACCCCCACCCCTCTCTCTCTCTTCCAACCCCCTAACACAACATTGCCCGCCCCATTCTCTCTCTCTCTCTCTCTCTCTCTCTCTCACACACACACACACACATCCCTATGTCTCCCCCTACCACTAACACCCCTCCTCTCTCTCTCTCTAACCCTTACTGACCCCTTATCTCACCTGGAAATTAGAGGATGTCCTATGAAGGAAGTACCCAGGTCTATTCCCAGGAATTATGGAAGACGACTCAGAACACTAAGGAAATTGTTACAATAAGGGGGAAAGGATGTAATATCCCCAAGTGATTAACTTTATTTTAATATTTTTGAAAAGACTATTTTTATTTTTGAATGTGTTTGGCAAAACTGGAATATGCCAATCAGTGCTTGGAGGACAACTGTAACTGAAATATTATGCTTGTGATAAAAAAATCTGAATTATAGGGACATCCATATTGAATGAGGAAGCTTGCATGCGAGAGTGGGGGACGCAAAGGGTCACTCTCAGGGAAGTTACACCAGGTGTGGGAATTCCAGTATGGCGCTAGACCCACCCTGGGGAATCAAAGGGGTAGTGGAGCAAAAATTCCTCGGGGGAATTGGTCGTTAGCTACAAAAGACCTAGGCAAAACCAAAAAAGGATAAATAAGGAAGCATATGCTAGGAGGCGAGACACCGTTGAGTATGTTGGAACAAGGAATACTTGTTGCGTGAGCACTCTATGTTAGGAAAGGGATCTCTCACTCAAGAACTGGAGTGAGTTTGACTGTCACCACTCTCAGCATGCACAGTTTAGCTCAGGGGTGATTGAGGATAGAGTGATCTGTGCCAAATCTGCGGTTGGGTGGAACATGGATGTTCCCTTTTCGTTGTGGCTCGTTTTACAACAGGTCCATTATGGATTATTATTTATGCAAACCTATTGAGCTCAGGGTATGTTTTTCTATGTTAAAGTTGTGTTTAATATCAATGAAATGACGAAATAGCAATTTATATTTCATGGCGCTTATTAATTGTTGTACTCATATGATGTTTAGAATGATTGCGCTTGCATAAGTATCATCTGGTTGTTCTTAAGTTCCGCGGTGTTTTGTTTAAGAACACACCAGGCTTGCGATGCCAAGCCCTCTGTATACAGTATTTAGATAGTCTGATACGTAGTTTAATCAATGATAACTTTAGCCGAATAGCCAAGTTCAACCAACCCGGCCTATGGTCCCTCTAACGCTCAACGAAGAGCAAACTTCAAGTCTGCATTAAACTAGAATGCATCAAAATTTCATGCCCATCTCCATAGTTAACTCGCCTGCTAGTTAGATCAATGAAATACTAGGAGACTGTTAGATATAGATCGATGATGGACCCCAAATACCATAAGGTGTATTTTTATAAAATTTCACGCACACCAAGAGTTTAGTTATCCGTGCTAGTTGAATCAGCGAAATGACTCACAGTCATTGATATTTATTCGCCCAAATCCTGATCGTTGAAATGTGCGTCCCTTTAAACTATCATACTCCTTAAATTGACTTTCTTACCTCCAATCTGAGAGCATGATATCGAATGGGGAGGGGATACATCATTTACGCACGTTTCCTATCCCGCTCAACAAAATTTCCGTTGTCCGTGCTAGTTCTCCTAGAAAAATCGTTGTCAAGCATTAATCTTCTTCAAGATCTATCTCTATCGTTGATTATAAAGGTGTTTTATCCACGATCACCTCTGGTTCTCAGTGCTTATCTCAGGTGTTAGTTTCTTTAAGCGGTTTTGTTTTCGGTCATAGATCTGACGATCTCAGCGAAGGATCTAATGAAGATACACATCCTTTGAGCCTTCTATAATCTTCGTTGAATTGATCACTGCAAGGGTCAATTCTCTCTACAGCTCGAAGCTTTTCGTTGCAGATCTACAAAAGTTATAGTTTATCTTTTTAGTGGGATTGTACTGTCATTGATGAAGGTATGGTCTAGTCAACGGGTGTGTACTCTTGTGATCTTGTTTTCTTTGGTCATGTAGTATATTACTGGTATGTCACACCTACTATGTTGATGCCCTGCATTGGTTTTTTTCCATTCTCCTAGGAGAAGTACTTATTGTCTGTTGGGAATGGTTATGACTACTTGGAATGCACCTACTCTGCCTTTAAATCCACTTTAACTAGTAGGTTGATTTAGTTTCTGGAATCGGAAACTCCTTCTCTATTTGAATGACTTGTATTTGGACATTTTGGGTTTCGTAAGAGTGTCACAATGACTCTGCAAAGAGTTATTTTCTCATTGTATGTTTTTCCTGAATTTAATGCCCTGTGTATTGGTTCCATGTGGGAGGACTAGAGATTTGTGCTAGATTGAACCATCCCCAGGTTAATGGAGTTCACGTCTAATGCTTATAAGTATTCTTAGGTTATTCTTAAACCCTTCCTTGTGTTAGCTTATGACTATACTAAATGGGTTGGATGCTTGTTGAAGTTTCAAGTAGGGTGTACTATTGTAAATTTCCCTACACTTTGCATCTGTTTATGTCTCGTATTTTTCCATTGCTTTTACCCTTTGAGGAAAATAAGTTAAGTGTGTTTTCGCATTCCCGAAGTCCGCGATGGAGGGCAGAAGTCAAAAAGTGGAAGAACAGAAAAGGATAAGGTAGAAAGTTGTTGTGCCGATTTTCAAAGTCCGCAGCAGGAGGCAAAAATTTGGAAGACAAGATCGATGGTTGAGATTGACCTCGCAAAGATCGATGGTGTAGAAGAAGTCAACCGAAAGGAAAAAATTTGAAAAGAACCAAAATTTCTAAGGAAAAATTGGTTTTCTGACTTTCGAGTTCTATAGCAAAGAGGCAAAAGGCGAAAAATGGAAAGTGATTAAATGAAGGTAACGATTTGTTGGCTTTCTGAATTCTGAGTTCCGCAGCAGAAGGGAGGAAGGCGGAAAGCAAAAGAGATCCAAAAGTCCTAAGGAAAGGTTGGGTTTCCAACTTTCGAGTTCCATAGTGAAGAGGCGGAAGGCATAAAGTGGTTAATTAAAGGTTCTTATTTGCTGGTTTTTCGATTTCCGAGTTCCACGGTGGAAGGTAGAAAACAATTTCGTTGAATGTGGAGTCCCAGTTTTCGAGGTCCACACCGGAAGGTCAGAAGGCGGAAAACAGGAAGAGAAAGTTGAATGGTGTTAAGTTCTGCAACCCGCAATCCACATGAGGAAAGATAAAAGGTATAATCCTTATAGAAAGAGCAAGTCAAAAAGATGCTTTCAATGCGAAAATGACTTTATGGTTGCAGTAGTGTTTTCACTTGCGAAAATTAACGTTGTTATTGCTTAAAGATGAACTATTATGAAAGGTTATAACGAAAATTGATGTGAAAGGAATTATCTTTGTAATTTTTTTTTTAATTATTCATTTTAGCAAGTTATTTGGGTATGTCACATATGGTATCAGAGCCATAGGTTTCAACCTTGTCGCCTTTTTGGGAACATCTAGTTGTGTTGCATTATGGAAAGGCTTTATTCTAACCCTAACATTTTGTGTTTGGAATGTTGTGTACGCAACAGGAATTGTTGTGTAACAAGGTACAACGATGGCCTCACAAAATGAACCTGATTATCCACCTGAAGAAGGTACATCAATACCTCACCCAACGCAACCAAAACCAGAGCGTTCTGAAGCCAACCATGTACTGGAAACCATGAAGAATTTGATAGTGGAAATACAGAGCTTCAAAGCAGAAAATGAACAATGAAAAGGGATCAAGAAAAAAACAAGAGCTAAATGAGATATTATTGCAAAGCTTGCAAGAGAATAACAATGGAGAAAAACCACCAGTAGAGGCAAGAAGGGATCTAGAAGTTGGGGACAGTGCTGAAAGAAAAGATAACTCTTCGACCCAGGAAACTCAAAAATATGGGAATTAAGGCCGGACATCTGGGAAGAGAAAAGTAAAACACCTGGAAGGAGAATTCAAGAAAATTAAACCCACCAGTTTTGATGGGGAATCAAGGACTGGGGAAGAAGCAGAAGCTTGGTTGTTGGATATTAAAAAGTACTTTAATATATACAACTACTCCAGCAACATGAAGGTAAGGATGGAAATTTACAACTTGAAAGGAAGGGCCAGCATTTGGTGGCAGGACCTAAAGATCTCCCATGGGTTAAAGGAGAAGAACTTGGAATGGTTAGAATTTAAGAAACTCTTCAAGAAGCAGTATTTATTAGAAAGCTATTATGAAAGAAAGACCAAGGAATTATATGAGTTGAATCTTGGTCAAATGACCATGGAGGATCTCATCAATAAATTTCTAGATCTGCTACGTTTCATGTCGTACATTAAAGAAGAAAAGGTAAAGGTCTAGCGATTCTTAAGCTACTTGCCACAGTCCTACAAATATCAGATTGAATTTGATAACCCCAATACTTTGGATGAAGTGTTAAGAAAATAAAGACTATGCTTTGAGCATTATAAACAAAGGAATGACCTCTCCAAAGCCTGGAAGGACAAAAAGAAAGAAAATTTCAACCAGCGGAAGAAGGGATTCCATCCACCACCCTTCAAGAATATGCCAAGGAATCCTCAAGGAAATTCCTACCACATAGATTGACAGTTTCAACATAAGGATAATAAACCTGTGCACCTTGGCCCAAAAGGGGCTACTGGAACCCCAAATGAACCTATGAAGTGTTGGGAATGCGAAGGCCCCCACATATGAAGGAAAATCCCACTCCTCGATGAATCCAACAAAACTGTACACTGCTTGCAAGAAGCTTCCACTGTGGGAGAAATTGGAAAAAATTTCCACCAGAGTAATGCAACTCTTAAAGATCAACAAGCAAATCACCAATATGCAATCGTAGAGATTGAAGGTACAATCTATAACCAAAATCTCTCTATATTAATTGATCCAGGAGCTAATTTAAGTACATCACTCCTAAAATGATGGAGAATTGTCAGCTCATCAAGGTAAGGCATGCAAATCCTTGGTCAGTCCAACTGGCCACCAGAGCAAAAAGGAAGGTAACAGAGTTTGTTGCTAATTGTGAAAATTCAATACATGATCATGTAACTGGGATCAATTTGAATGTGTTGCCTCTAGGGTCATATGACATGATTATTGGCATGGAATGGTTAGAAACGTATAAAGTAGTATTGAATTTCTTTGATAAAACATTTACATATGTAGCTAAAGATAAAATTGTTAGGAAGGTAAATGGTTTTAGTAAGCGTGTTTCTTTAACGCAGATATCTGCCTTGCAATTAAGGAAGTGTTCGAGGAAGGGATGTAAGCTCTGTGCGGTAAATATTGTTGACCTACTCCTTAGTGAAAAACCAGCATATGTATGGGACCACCCACTTCTAAGTGAATTCATGTATGTGTTCCCAGAGGAGGTACCTAGACTGCCCCCTCCACGAGAAATAGATTTCTCCATTTAAGTTATACCCTAGGTCTACTCCAGCATCCAAAGTACCTTATCGAATGAGTATCCCTAAGTTAACAGAATTGAGAATCCAATTACAAGATCTACTAGATAGGGGTTATTTCATGCCTAGGCTATCACCTTGGGGAGCCCCAGTTTTATTTGTCAAGAAGAAGGATGCGACCTTAATATTGTGCATAGACTATAGATAATTAAATAAAGTGACCATAAAAAACAAGTATCCTATGCCTCAGATTAATGACTTGTTTTATCAAGTAGGGGGAGCAAAAGTCTTCTCCTAGTTGGATTTGAGGTCCGGTTACCACCAGATCAGGATTAAGGAAGAAGATGTTAACCAAAAAACCTTTAGGACTTGATATAGGCATTACAAATTCGTAGTAATTCCTTTCGGCCTGACCAATTCCCCTGTTACGTTTATGTGTCTGATGAATAACATCTTTAACAAGTATTTGGATCAGTTCATGTTAATTTTCATTCACGATATCCTGGTCTACTCGAGGATAGAAGAAGAACATGAACAACATTTGAGAATCGTACTATAGACCCTAAGAGACCACCAGTTGTATTCTAAGTTCGAGAAGTGTGAATTCTTCAAGAAAGAAATTCGGTACTTAGGACATGTCATCTCTGAAAAAGGGATTGCGGTAGATCCACAGAAGATAAAGGAAATTTTGGAATGTCATGTGCCTAAGGATGTCGCTGACATATGATCAATCATGGGACTCACTAGGTACTATCGAAGGTTCATCCAATGGTTCTCAAGGATAGCCTATCCTATTACTTCCTTATAAAGGAAGGGAGTAAAATTTGTATGGTCTGCGAAATGTTAGGAGAGCTTTGAAAATTTAAAAGGTTTGTTAACCATGGCCCCAATATTGAAGGTGGATGATCCCCATAAAAACTACACAGTATGTACTGATGCTAGCAAGGAGGGATTGGGGGGAGTACTATCTCAAGAAGGGAATGTGGTGTGTTACGAATCTCACAAGTTGGAGGATCATGAGTGAAATTATGTAGTGCATGATCTAGAATTGGTAGCAGTTGTGCATGCCTTAAATATGTGGTGTCACTACCTGTTAGGGAAAATTTCCACTTATTAACATATAACACCTGCACAATGGCATCTGTTTACTCATCCTGAACTCAATTCCAGAGAGACACAATGCAAGATGGCCTTCTTAAGCGAATTTGACTTTGAAGTGAAGCATATCAAAGGTAAAGAAAATAAAGTGGTTGACGCACTTAGCTGAAGAACTCACAAGGTATATGAGATCACCATGAGTCAGCCAGAAGGTGATCTTTTGAACAGAATAAAAATAGCCAGCATCCATGATGCTAAATATGGAAACCTACGGAATAAATTGCTAACCGAAGGGGTAAACTTGAATGGGACAGAATTCAAAGTAGACCAAAAAGGATTAATTTGGTTTAAAGGAAGAATATACATGCCTAATGTTGCAGATTTAAAACTATTTATTTTGAATGAAATGCACAAACCTCCTTATGCAGGACACCTTGGCTACCAATAGATGATAACATCCCTTAGGAAGCAATTATTTGGGCCTAATTTGAAGGCAGATCTAGTTCATTACCTATATAAATGTTTGGAATGTCAACAAATGAAGGCTAAACACCAACATCCAGTAGGTTTGTTACAACCCTTACCAATTCCTAAATGGAAATGGGAGGTAATATCTTTTAATTTTATCACAGGTTTTCCTTTGACTAAAAAACAACATGATTCAATTATGGTTGTAGTCAATAAATTAAGCAAGTCTTCTCATTTTATACCTGTAAAATCGACTTATCAGGCTATCAATGTTGCAGAAATATTCCTGAAGGAGATATTTTGACTTCATGGAGTGCCAAAGATGGTAATTTTTGACCGAGATGTCAAGTTTACATCCAACTTTTGGAAGTCATTCTTTGCAGGGTTGGAAACCAAGATAAACTTCAGCACTAGCTATCACCCTAAAACATATGAGAAAATGGAATGAACAAACCAAGTCATTGAGGACATGTTAAGGATGTATGTAGTGGAAAGAGCCACTAAGTGGGAAGACTATCTGCATTTGGCAGAATTTGCATAGAATAATGGCTACCAGGCCTATGCCAAGATGAGTCCATTTGAAATCCCATATGAAAGGAAGTGTACTACCCCTGTTAGCTAGCATAGCCCTGTGGATCATTTGATGATAGGACCTAAAATGTTGTAAGATATGGATCAAACTATTTGGGAAGTGCAGAAGAATTTGAAGGTGGTGCAGGATCGCCAAAAGAGTTATGTTGACTTGAAGAGACAACATAAATATTTTTTTATCAGAGACCATGTTTACCTTCGAGTCAAGCCTAAAAAGAGCTCCCTAAAACTGTGAAGTTGCACCAAGTGAGCACCAAAGTTATGTGGACCCTTCCAAGTCTTGGAAAGGATTGGACCCGTGGCATACAAGCCGGCTCTTCCAACACACTTAATAATTCATATTGTTTTTCATATTTCATTACTAAAGAAATACATTGTACATGATTCCACTCACATCATTAATTGGAATGTGGTACAGGTGGAACCAGAGGGTGAATTCCAGGTGGAACCTGTGCTCATTCTGGACAAGAAATAAACTGTGCTTCGAAACCGAGTAGTTTCCTGGGTTAAAGTACAATGGAAGCAATTTATCCCGGAGGAGGCGACTTGGGAATTAGAGGATGTCCTGTGAAAGAAGTACCCAAGTCTATTCCCAGGAAATATGGAAGATGACTGAGAACACTGAGGATAGTGTTTCAATAAGGGGGAAAGGATGAAATATCCCCAAGTGATAAACTTTATTTTAATATTTTTTAAAAGACTATTTTTATTTTTGAATGTGATTGGTGAACCTGGAATATGCTAATCGGTCCCTAGAGGACAAATGTAACTCAAACATTATGATTGTAATTAAAAAGTATGAATGATAGGGATAATCATGTTGAATGAGGAATCTATGCATGCAAGAGTGGGGGATGTGAAGGGTCACTCTTAGGAAACTTACACCAAGTGTGGGAATTCCAATATGGCGCTAGACCCACCCTGGGGAATCAAAGAGGTAGTGGAGTGGAAATTCCCGGGGGAACTGGTCGTTAGCTGCAAAATACCTAGGAAAAACAAAAAAAAGGATAAATAAGGAAGCATACGCTAGGATGTGAGACGCTACTGAGTATGCTAGAACAAGGAATAGTTGTTCTGTGTGCACTCTATGTTAGGCAAGGGATTTCTCACTGGAGAACGAGACTGATTTTTACTGTCACCACTCTCGACATGCATAGTTTAGCTCGGGGATGGTTGAAGACAAAGTGATTTGTGCCAAATCTGTGGTTGGGTGGAATGTGGTTGTCCCCTTTTCATTGCGACTCATTTTACAACAAATCCATTACTAAGTATTATTTCTGCAAACCTATTGAGCTCAAGGCATGTTTGTTTATGTTAAATTTGTGTTTAATATGAATGAAATGATGAAATAATAGTTTAGATTTAATGGTGCTTATGAATTGTTGTGCTCATACGATGTTTGGAATGATTATGCTTGCATAAGTATTATCTAGTTGTTCTTAAGTTCCACATTTTTTTGTTTAAGAACATACTAGGATTGCGATGTCAGGCCCTCTATATATAGTATTTAGATAGTCTAATACGTAGTTTAATCGATTCTAACTTTAGCCAAATTTTCAAGCTTAATCAACTTGGACTATGGTCCCTCTAATGCTCAATGAAGAGCAGACTTCAAGTCTGTGTTTAACTGGAATGCATCAAAATTTCACACCCATCTCCACAATTAACTCACCTACTACTTAGATCAGTGAAATCCTTGAGGACCATCAGATCTAGATCGACGGTGGACCCCAAATACCATAAGGCATATTTTTCTAAAATTTCACACACACCAAGAGTTTAGTAACCTATGCTAGTTGAATCAGTGAAATGACTCACATTCATTGATCTTTTTTCGCCCAAATCTTGACCGTTGAAATGTGTGGCACTTTAAACCATCGCGCTCCTTAAAGTGACTTTATTACCTCCAATCTTCAAGTGCGATATCCAATGGGGAGGGGACACATCATTTACGCATGTTTCCTATCGTGCTCAACAAAATTTTCGTTATTCATTCTATTTCTCCCAACGAAATCACAGTCAACCTTTGATCTTCTCCAATATCTATCTCTATCGTTGATTATAAATGTGTTTTATCCATGATCACCTCTAGTTCTCAGCGGTTGATTATAAATTTGTTTTATCCATGTGCACAGAAAGTCGTTGTGGAAGGCACAAGTTGGAAAGACAATTTCAGTGCAGAAATGATTTTCTGGTTGTAGTAGTGTTTTCACTTGTGGAAATTAATGTTGTTATTTCTTATAGATGAATTGTTATGAAAGTTTATAGCTAAAATTTATGTGAAAGGAATTATGTTTGTAATTTTTTTTTAATTATGCATTTTAGCAGGTTATTTGGGTATGTCACACCCTACCCCCAATCAACGACACCCCTTTTCCAACTCCTTAACACACCCCCAACCCCATAACACACCCTTACCCAACACCCTAACACCCCCTCTCAAACTCCTTAACACTCCTACCCCTAAGCACCCACACCTTCCACCTACTCATGTCTTCCCTCTAGGCCCCTAACAACCCTCTCCCTACTCTCTTTCTCTCTTACACCCTTTTCCTCCTCTCCCTAACCCTTACTAACCCATTCTCTCTCTCTCTCTCTCTCACACACACACACATCCCTATGTCTCCCCCTACCACTAACACCCCTCCTCTCTCTCTCTCTAACCCTTAATAACCCCTTATCTTACTCTCTTTCTCCCCTTCTCCACTTACCCTCAATATCCTAACACACCCCTCTCTCTCTACCTCTAACTCCTTACCACCCCCCCAATATATATATATCTCTCTCACACACACACAAACATACATACACACACATCTCTACTCATCCACCTATCCCTAAATCCCCCTCTCTCTCAACACCCTAACACCACTTGTTCTCTCACTCTCTCTCTCCCAACCCCCTAACACCCCCCCTCTCT
>LPNX010566544.1:107200-149010 GCA_001517045.1 Pseudotsuga menziesii | reverse complement strand
GCAGAAAGAATGCTCTAAATGCGAGGAGACAAGTGTCATAGGCAAGCGAAACTAGTTCCAAGTGCAAGGAACAAACCTATGCATAATGCAAGGAAAGTGAGCAAGATAAGGACACTCGGGGAACGTCTCCGCAATGTAAAGGGTGTGAAGTTGCAAAGGCAAAATGATACAAGGCTTAGCGACGATGAGAACAAAGATGAGGGCTTATACAAACGAGCTAAAAGCGTGGAAGCCGACATCAAGCTCATAAGCGCGAGCAGGGCACATGCAAATGCAATTGCAGCGTGAACAACAAGGTGAGGCCAATAAACAGTTGTGAATCCAACTACAAATACTGTCTCCAAGAAACAACAACATGAGGATCATATTCATAAGAAAATATCCGATGCAGGTCACTTTGGTAGAAACACATGTGACTTTGCTATCTTCTATAGAAGGTAAAGTCAAGGTAGAATCAACCAAAGAAGATTCTATAGAACCAAGGCTCGAGGGTTTATAATCAATAAGATCGACCTCAGAAGGAGAGCAAAAATCAACAAGGGGTATAGAGTCTGTAGGAACAAACTCAGTATCACAGGAGTTGAAAAATTCATAAGAAAAATCAAACTCATCAGGATCACTGACTTGCTCTTCGAAGAAAGAGTCAAAAGACTCAACAAGACCAACATCCAAAGAAAGGTCAGGCTTACTAGGCAAATCAGGGTTAGACTTAGTCACAACTGAAACAACATCCAAAAGAAGGTTAGACTGTATCAAAGACTCTAGGAAGACTTCATCCAAAGGAGGGAGATCATCTGAGATAGGACACATGTCTAAACTTTCAAATGGATTGACAGAGTGGGGAGAAGGCTCTACAGTCTGTATAGGATGACTCACCCGGTCAACTACTGGGACCAAGTCCCGAGAAGGTAAGCATGAAAATAGAGGCTGCTTCTCAGTAGCAATTGAACACAAAGGACAAGAGGCCACATAGTTCACCTGTGGCAGGGTAGTGTCTACAGAAACACTGGGAATCAATAAAGGAAAGACCCAGTCTCTAGTTAGGTCAGGAGACGGATTAAGAAAATCCAACTGATCGATAGTGACAATTTCTTCGCCATGATTAAAGTACATCACATGAAAAAATGTTGACACCATAGCTTGCATGGAATAGACATAATCACATCCAAGGAGCATATTAAAGTCCAAGGGATCTTCTATCACCATGAAGTCAACTAAGACGGTCTTCCCACCCAAAGTAACAGGTGTTTGAGCAAGAATTCCCAAGGCTAAACAAGTTCTTCTATCAAACGCCAGTAACTGACTAGCAGTTGACACAAGGCTGGGAGATCCCATGCCTCGCCAAGCACGAGCAGACAAAATACTAACTAAGGCCTCTTCATCAACAATACAACGAGCAATCATATAGGGTTCAACTTTGATCTTTAACTAGAAAGGTGCATTAGAAGGAAGGCGCGGCTCAACTAGGCTATCCCAATCAAAGGAAGCAATCCGAGAGCTTGGTGGGGGTTGATCCGAAACAAGTTCAATGCCCCCTTGTTCAGTAAGTTCTGAACTGGCAGTGAAGAAAATGTGACTAGCAGACACTTCACTCTCCAAAGGAAGAGTGGGGTTGATCGATACTGGAATCGATTCAACCACTTTGTGAAAGTCACTCTCTGAAGGGAGAGTGGGATTGGCAAAAGATGACATTGGTTCAATCACAATAGGATCACTCTCCGAAAGAAGAGTGGGATCGACCAAATCTGATATTGGTTCGACCACTTGATCAACCAAAGGCTGAGTAGGTTGTTGAGAAACTATAGGTTGTTCAGGAGAAGGACATTATTGAGTCTTGGACCACACTCTTCGTACCTCCACGATAGCAGGGCACTTGTGAGTAAGATGATCTCCCTCGCATAACATACAAGGGAACTTAAGTTTGCACTTCGAACGACCAGTTTTCTCAACTGTGTCAACATGACTAGCAGTGGTTGACTGTTTGCTCTCAACATGACCTGCAGAGGATGAGAGTTTTCCCCTAGCATGAACTACAGAGGCTGGGTGACTAGGTCCAACCTGACTAAGAGAGGCTGGTTGTTGAGAGACTTCAGAATGTTCAAAAACGGGATGACCATGAAACCAAACTCTTCGCACCTCCGCGATAGAAGGGCATTTATAAGTAAGGTAGTCTCCCTCACAAAGCTTACAAGGAAACTTGGGCTTGTGTTTTGAACATGTAGTCTTTTCAACAGTGTCAACATGACTCGCAGTGGCTGACGGATTGTCTTCAGCATGAACCACAGAGGCTGAGAGACTGCCCCCAGCATGACCTACAGAGGCTGAGAGACTAAGTCCAACATGACTTGTAGAGGTTGGACGGGCACCACCAACATGAACAACAGAGGTTGAATGGTTAGGATCAACATGCTTTGCAGCAGTTGAGTGTGTGCCCCCAGCATGAACAACAGAGGTTGGGTGGATAGATCCAACATGAACAATAGAGGTTGGATGGGGAGGTTCAACTTGAAAACCAGAGGTTGAACGGGTGCCATCAGCATGCACTGCAGAGGTTGAGTAACTGGATCTGACATGACCTAGAAAGGTTGGAAGGATCCCACTAGCATGATCAACAGAGGCTGGATGGTGAAGATCAACTTGACTTGCAGAGGTTGAGTGCTTAGATCCAACATGGCCAGCAGAGGTTGGATGGGTGCCCCCAGCATGAACTGCAGAGGCTGGGTGGTGAGGTTCAACTTGACTTGCAGAGGTTGAACAGGTGCCCCCTTGCTTATGTGCTTTCTTCCTATTCCTCCTTCTTTTACTCCTTTTAGATTGCCGGTTACTAGTATCAGTACTTTCACCGCATGAGGTAGAAGGAGGAGGAAAATCAACTACAGGTGAAGGGGAAGCAGTGTTTTGATGCCCTTGATATAAGGAGCTTGCTTGAGAAGCATCAGGAGCATTCAGGATAGTTGGAGTGGAAAACAACCACACCGGTAGTCCTAGAGTGAATCTAGGAAGATTCAGGGTGGCCATCAAGGGAACACCAACATTCCTCGTGAGAGGAATAATACAAGGAGTTCCCAGCATGGGGATCTCTTGGTTTGTGTTCAAAGGGGTGTTAGCCTTAATTTCAAAACAAGAGACAAAGTCTGAGGTCAATAGGCAACCAAAATTACAAAGCATGCACCTAAAGGCACACTAAGTATAGACAAACCACACAGCACTCACTAAAAATTCCTAAAGCCAAACAGACAAACAGGTATAAGATGTACTTTCCAGAAGAAAGCTGATAGACAGTTGCTTGGCATCCCTGTAGATGTTCTTAGGTACAAGCGGAGGAATCACCCACCGCCCTCCCACACTTTCTACCGGGGTTACCTTCCAAGTCCGTCCAAGGTCAACCAGAAATAACCTTCCGATGTACCTGTGTATGAACCCTAGATGTCAAGAGACTAAAGGCTACCTTGGCTATACCAACAGTCTGGGGGGACAGTCGCAAGCCGGACTCGTACGCATGGGCAGGGTAGCTGAGCCCGAAACTCTGTCTAGGACAAAATCCCCAGATGTGTAAAAGTCCTTAGTTACACTTTGACAAGGATTCAGAGGGTTATCTCCTCTGTCCAAGCCTCCACGCGGCCTCGTGCTTAACTCCCGTTTGAGAGGAGCTTCCCAGATACAGTCAATAAAGTCAAGGATTTACCTAGTGATAGGCCAACTACGTCTGAAATTTAACACTTGTGGCGAGTTAAAACTCCCTAGCCCACAAGTCTAGCCTAAGCTAGTTGGTGTATGACCCTATAAAATAAAACTTACTAGCAATTTTTAAAATTATATCGTTTATTTTAAGGGCTGTTTTTTAGTCAGAGGGTAAATGGCATGAAACTTATGTGGTGTTTTGACTCAAAAGCTGAAACAAAATGACTAAGCAAAGAGAAATAAAATGCAAAAAGAAAAAACTATTCTCTTTATTTTTCTTTTTCAAATAGAAAAATTTGAAAGCCACAAAAGAACAAATTCTTTTTATATTTTTCAAAAACAATGATATGCCATGCAATCTAGACTAAAAACCTAATCTACATGCATATAAAGCAAACATATGTTTTTGTCTTTTTCTTTTATAAATGCAAAAGAAAAATCAGCCTATGAACTAATGCAAGAAAGTACTGTAAGCAAAGCAAATAGACAACTACTCTATACCCCGCAAACAAACCCTAGGTTTCCCTAAAGTTAGATATCAACCTCTCTTGAAAAGAAGGCTTACAAAAGTAAACAAGACAACAACTTTGGAATGAAGAGACTGAGCAAAAAGATTGACATAAACAAAGGTCAACAAGTCCCAAGTATCAATCTAAACCTACAAACAAAGGCTGCTCAGTACCTTGTCTAACAAGGTCAAGCCAAAGAAGGAGGCAGGGGGGAAAGCAGCAAAAACAAGTATAGGTTCTTTTTAATTTTCTTTTATAAAAGAAAAAGAAAAACTAAAATGCACTGTACTTGAGAAAACTTGAATCGAATAAACTGTCTAAAAGCAACAGACTGAAGCAAACAGGCTGACCGAAACAAAAGACAACCAACAAGGAAGACTAGGAACCCTATCTTGGGTGTACACAATGACAAAAATCATTGTAGACTTACAAAGGCAAACGACAACCAGCCACTGTCAGAAGACAGACTAGAAAATAGAGTCCAAGACCCTGATCACAGATCTGGGCAAAGACACATTAGCCCACAACCCAAACAGGCCAACCACTTCAGCATACAAGCAGTAAATAATCCAAGCAAAAAGACTCAGGGGCTTTCGAAAAAGCACAAAATGTGATCAACAGAGGCACTCAAACAAGCCACACAGCATTCATAAGAAAATCCACTCAGAAATAGGGATTACCCAAAGCAAAGAACAAGCAAACTTTAACTTCAAAAAATCCCCACTTCCAGGAGTATTCGTGACTGTCTATAAGAGCAACTCGCGAATGATTCGCGACTGTCCAATATAGCAACCCGCGAATGCCAACCAGTATTCGCGACTGTCTAGGACAACTCGCGAATGGGTATAAACTTTTTCTCAAAAACAAGAAAAATAACCAAGACTTTCGAATACTGAAGCAAGTATAAACCAGGACAAAAGATCACAGACAAACTTCCAAGCAAAGACTGATCAGGATACAGAAAAACCTACAGCAGTCTAGGCTTCCCCAGCGGAGTCGCCAGTTCTGTTGTAAAGGAATATACACCAAATAACCATAGGTCTGGGGTTACCAACATACTCAATCAACTTGCAGACAATTGAATTCTAAAGTGCAGAATAGGAAATAGGAGGGTTAGAAAGACTTACTCAATTAACGAAGGTCGATCCTTGCTAGTCCTCTTCCGCTCTGCTCCACTTCCAAAGTCTTCAAGATTGCTCCTCTTTCACATGTCAAGAAACACTCTTCCAGATACAAGATGATTCATATATATATATAAGCAGGTTAGATAAATCACATATAAGATACAGAAACATAAACATTTATCAAACCAAGATACATGAAACACATATGGAAGAAGTAATCTCTTTATTATCAATAATGAAAATAGTTCAGATTACAACCCAACGCCTGAGACAAGGACTCCTCTGCAACCAAAGGATTCTGAGTTCCACTGCTCCAAAGACTTCTGTATACAATCCACCAGCATAACTTTTCTCTCCAAGTCTGTCTATCTAACACCCTCCCCAAGGCCTATATTTATATGGAGGAAATAAGGCAGTTTCGCAAGTTGAGGAGATTGAGATAGTTAAGGTGATTAAGGAAAAAGGATTAACTAATCTCAAGCTATCGCGTGTTATTATTTTTAACTGTTAAGGGACACATTCGCGGGTATGTAGAAGGACAACCCGCAAATGATTCGCGACTTACCATAAGGGCAACCTGCGAATACATCCATTCGTGACTTGCATCAACCGGGACTCGCGAATGACTCACGAGTTGTATAAAGGGAGAGTCGCGAATACAACTTAACATAGTAAAAAATGGCAAAGTAACTAGCTGGATGGGGGAAAAATGTATTGTGCAACAAACCAATCTATAGTACCCTGGGAAAACCTCAATCCATAAATGTCCTTTTGTGTACCAACATAAGGAATGTCGGCACTCGAATGGAGAGGTGCCATTTAGCTGGATAACAATAGGCCTTTAAATGTGCCACCTGGAGATTCCATGCCACTAGCATGCCCCCTAACAAGTCGTTCGAATCCAAAGCTGTAACATGCCAAGATAGTTTTAGTTTGAGGAACAAATCGCATGCTGAGACTGCATCCGTCACAGTTTCTTGTAATAATAGCACACTAGGCTTCATTTTTTCTAAGAAGCCCTTCAAGGCTTCCCTTTTGGGTCTACTGTCTAACCCTCTGACTTTAAAGGAGACTATTATCATTTCTCAACTAGATAATGGGTCGTTGCATCTCTAAGATTCCAAATGGAGGATACTGTGGAAGAATCTGTGACCCGAGGAAGACCTTTGTCGAAGAGGGATGCTATCTTTGGGTTTTGGCATTCCGGGTCACCAACACCCTCCACCACCAGACAGGAATGTGAAGAATATTCCTTTCATTTCTTCCTTGGATTTCTCACTGAGACATTGGGTCTATGGATAGAGGCAATGGAAATAGTATCATGTCTCGCCATGTCAGTCGAGTAAGTAATTAGAGGAGATCTTCCCCTAGAACCACCCGAGGGTAGAGGTGAGCTAGGATCCTCTACCGACGATGAGGAAATATTGATCTGGGGAAAGTCCGTCGATACCTTTGGGAAAGGACAAAAAATCGTTCGATTTAAAGATAGGGGACTCATCTGGACGGCAGAGCCTGGAAAGCAATTGAGAGTCCGATCCAACACCCGATTTAGTATCCAGACTGAAAGAACCAGCATCTGCCTCTAAGGGGGTATCATCCCCCTTTCCATGTAAAACAACTCCAATCGAAGTCGAAGAGGGATGGCCCTCTACTGATAATAAATCAAATAGTTCATCGACCGACCTGAACTTTAAGAGGACCGGGACTATACTGGTGAACTTACCCACGAAAGAGGAAGTCGATGCATGATCAAGCGGCAAGGGAAAATTGACACCTTCGACAAACTTAGGTCAGGATCACCAGGAGGCATGACATTGACCTCTTTCCTACATTGATCCAAGCAAAATGATTTAGAATGCCTTGTGATCCTGCATCGGTGACATCTAAACGGGACTCTCTAGTAGTCGAGAGTTTGGGTGAAAGTCCCTCCTTCCCACGCCACCTCGAGCTCCTCCGGTAGACCATCCAATACATCCATTTCCACTAAAACATGAGGAGCCTTACAGTCCGAACCCAGCAGGTGGTTGTCGTCAATGTGGATGAATCTGCCAATGGAATTGGCCACGGTTTGAAATCCCTTAATGTTCCAACATAATAATGGGAATCTGGGTAAGACCACCCACACCCGCCTCTTTGTTAGTTTAGCAAAATAGGGGTAGAAATGAACATCCCATCTGGAAAAAACCAATGAGCCCTTGCCATGGACCCAAAACCTCTCCTCCATCGCTTGTCTGTCTTCTTCAAAGAGGAAGTGGAACATAAACCACCCACTTACCAATGCCAAGACTGTAGGCACATTTTGAATGTAGAGCTTCCACTACTCCCTGACCCAATCCATTAGTTCATTTATGGAAAGTTGAACAAACTCCATTTTCCCGACAAGCACCCGAAGTGAAAGTGTTGGGACCAAATTCATGGTTACGTCTCATCCCAGCACACACAGGGGTTTTCCCTTCTGAACTTTTTCAAAACGTATATGGCGAGGAGCCTTTCCAAGTGAATCCTCACATAACCCATGCTTGGTGGCTTTCACAAATCTTCTCAATGGGGGCACATTACTTACGTCCGCATGAGAATGACTCACCACCCTTGATGGCATCTGAGGCAAGAGACCTGTCGACACCCCATATCGGGTAGAAAAGGACTCGTTTTCTAGGCCACCCAACCTATGGGGTAGAAAAGGACTCGTTTTCTAGGCCACCCAACCTCCGGCAAAGGAGACTATTCCGACCCCATCCAAAAATAATGTACCAAAAAACGAGTGAGGATCTGTACATGTAAACCAAGCTATGGATTTTAAAAAATAAGAGCAAGTGACTTCCCACTTTGGAACTAGGCTGAGCACTCCTAAACTGGATTCCTTGCGATAAGGCTGCATTCTTCCCCACAATACCTTAACAAAGGGCGTAACCCTCAACTTGATTATTTATGGCAATAAGTGTCGGAACCGCATCTGCCCAAGACAAGTCTATATATATAGACAAGTTTATATATATATAAAAGGTGATTCGTGGCATTTACTATATGGCCATTCATACAAAAAAAATATAAAAGGTGAAATAGGAGAGTGATTCGCCATTTACTATATGGCCATTCATACAAAAAAATCAATACGACAATTTCTGAGAAGCGGTGAGTTGTTATCTGTCATTGATATGTTCTGAGCTGCCATTGCATGTGATGTGTTACGATTTTACCCATCGAAACCAGATCCATGCAGAATTATTGTAATAATCTCCATGGTTTCTTGGATCACTCAATAACACAATTTCGATTTTTAAAGTAATTTGACAGTACGTGATTCAATCAATGGCGCAAGCCGTATAGATTATTAGGATACCTTATTATACGGTTCCGGATCTAATACTATTTTTTCAAACCTGCCAGTGCTTTACATCAAGTAAGAACAGTTGAGCGTCAGGAATCTCCAGACCTTTTCTGATCATTATTAGAATTAAATTAAGATGTCGCTTTCTCTTGTAATGGACAAGAAGCATCTTATAGACAGCTTCCAACCCAACAATTTGGCACTGAATGAAATTAGTTGTTTTCAAGACTTCAATAAAATAAATATCTATTTATAGAAACAGTAGATTTTCCATTGCTGTCTTGATACAAAGTTTTGAATCATGACAGTGGAATAAAAAACAATTCATGTCGTCTAGCATGCAGTAATATAAAAGTAAAAGGTTTACGCCCTGATCATTGAACTAATTTGCTTCACTGTTGTCCACTAAAATATTTATAGTTATGAAGAAACATTTCCAGCGATTTTGAATTTCACAACATTTATTCAACATTTATTCAATGTCTTACCATGATGAAGTAAAAACTGTTCAAAACTTTAAAAGAAGGAGGAAACATTATTTTAAAATCAAAATGCTTTAAATGGAGAGTGTTATATTGACTAATAAAATTCTGCCAAGCATCAACATTTTTTACTTAGAAAGTTGTAAAAACATTAAAATATTTAAATAAAATTTGTCCTCCACCTTTTTCCTTGAACTTTAAGTATTCATTGCAACATTTCTCATATATATATAGGTGTATTAGGATATGTTAGATGTTGTAATATGAGAATTCTCATATAAAAGTTATTAAACTGTTATATATAGATATAAATATAGATATATATATGTTAGATATTGTATTATAAAACGTAAGAAAGGTTTTTTTAAATTGATAGACATTTTTATTTATATATATATTTGATTATCTAATTGCAAAATAATATGGATAAATATAATTTAATGCATATTACTATGTATTACATTATACCAAATATATAGTAATAGTGTTTTCACAATGACTATATATATGAATGGATTTTAAAAAAAAATATTAACTATATCATTAAAGTAATGTAAATATAATTATGAAATAAGATCTACTAAATAGTTAGGAATTCTAAATATAATAATGAATAATAGTTGGTCCCCACACACATATATATCACATTACATTGTAGTAAACATATACAATGATTATATTGTGTTTATAGTAGAACCAACTAGTATGGATGGATTTCTTAGAGGAATCTAATACTAGGTATATAATTAATGTAATGCAACCATATATATATGGGTTTTTATATGAATAGCAATGTATTGTGATAGGTTGGATGTTGTATTATGAAAAAAAATTAACTTTTCGAGGGGTTTTTTTATTTAATTATTGATACACACTTTTTACAATCTAGGTGGATGAGATGTTTCATGTATGTAGCACATATTGGTTTTAAAAATAAACTAGCACATCCAGATAGTTTTTATGGCTGAATCACGCTGATATGGATCAAATGGTTAAGAGACAATGACAGAAGGGAAGACGGTTTTGAAAAAAAAGTCTTCATATTCTTCTAGTTAAATGGGTTCAACACTAAGTTATCCATGCCTAAATGCATGTTATTAGTGACATTCTTCCTCTTATATATTTATCAACTATCAATTATTTTTTATATTTTTTTAATCTTACATTCTACTAGTTATTTGGCATGAAATGTTGGTTATCCATTCATCAACTATGAGTTATCCATGAATTGCTACTATTTTTTTTTTATAATTGTTTATTTCGAATTTTGAATAACTGCCATAGAATCAATCTCAATAGTACACTTGTCTCATCCTCGTCCTTAGATGAAAATGCATAGGTCATAGTCCACCCCAAATCTCAACCAAAAACGCATATCAACGTAGTTAATAAAACAAATATATAATGTAGATTCACAATTCAAATTTTAAAAAGATATATTACATTGATACAATATTAAATCAAACAAATATAATTTAAATTACTAAATTTTAACATATGGTTCACTATAATATTTATAAAAAATAAAAATAAAATCATAATAATAGCAAGCTTGAAAGTAATAATGTTTGAATTTAATTGGTATTTATGTTGTTGTTTCTCTTTGTTGTTTGTATGTGATTCCACAAAGTAATTAGTTGCATCTACAATCATATCTCAAATCGAATAAAAAGAAACTCAATAAAAATGACAAACTAAAAAACTAAAAAAGGGATCATTATAATAAAATAAACTAGCATAGATCCATCTTAACTCTAGATTTACGAAGTGTCAAAAAAGATCAAATCTATGTAGGTTAAAACTTTTTTAGATTGCAAAATGAGGCAAGGTTTGCACTTTAAGAGATATGATTCTTTTGAACACTTGTAGATCTCTATGCTAGTGTAAGGAATAAGTGATGGATTTACCCTACCTTAAGAATTATGTCTATATTTTTAGTGTTTATTCTTATGCGGAATCATTTCTTATTTTGAAGCTTAAGGGTTTTAATTTTTAATTTACTAAAGTTCACTACAAGTGGTATCATAATGTGAAATACTTTTTTTCTGTTTGCATAGTTTTCAAAGGAAAATTAAGGTTGAAAAATTGAAATCTATTTCTAAATATTTTTATACATAATTTGAAGAAATAAATTGTAGATATAAATTCTTCTAAAAATCCAATAAATAAAAAACATTCAAATAAATAAAAACATTCAAATAAAAACCTTCAAAATGAAGATATCATTAATTTAAAATTATCCCTTTGAAAATATGATGACAACCACAACTATTGCAAAGGAAATATATTTTGGAAAAACACTTAGATTACTATATATATTTTGGAAAAACACCTAGATTACAACTAAATAGGTGGTAAAAGAAGTAGAGTGACTATGACATTTCATAATTTTCTTTATAACAAAGAATAAAATAATATCACAAAAGTTACACACATTTCAAGATGGAATTCTTGTAGCGCTACTATAGCTTTATTTATGAACCATACTGCACCATAATTGGTGTAAATAGAAGCACATTGGTAAAGTGACATTTTAAAATTAAGGTCATAATAGATAATCATAGAAATATTATATAATTCATATTCATTTCAAGTTGAATTTCTTTAATACAATTATCTTTATGTTTATGAACTAGATTGATGTAAACCAACATCATAAGATATAATAATTGTGCCATTTCCAAATTGGGGTAAATTTTGATAAAGATTAAGGGAGTTACGGTCACGTCAAATTTGTTGCCCCAAAACCTAGCCACACAAAAGAACTCCATTGAAAGTAAATTAATTTTTTAAAACCAAACTTTTGATTGTGTTTTCTTCCAAGAAATATGTTTTTTTTTACATAAAAAGATGTTGATCTTAATATTGAAGATTACATCATAGAGAATAGGACAAATGGTGGGATAATTGGGTAAGATTTGATATAAAAGAGATGTTGGCATATGGTGGAAGTTGCTAAACTACAATATGATGATTACTCTTTTAAATGAAGTATATCAATATATATTTTTAATTTCAAGATAAGAAGAAAGATAAAAAACAATAAGGGTTTATTTTCATGTGTAAACTTACTATCACAAATCACAGATGTCTCTCATAAGAAAAAAGCACTATATTTATAAATCCTATCAGCAAGTATAATTTCATCCATGTTGACTTGAGCTAACATATTGCAAATTCCCATAAATAATTTAGATTTGAAGATTACAATGGATAAATATGTTTATATTTGTATTTTCATGTTATAGATATAGCTGATGTAGATATTATTCTTAGATATCCTTGAGTGAAATCAATGGATATAATTTATATTAATGTGAAAAAAGAAGATCCATATTTTGTACGAGAAAAAGAAAATTACCTGAAATAATATTTTTGTTGACAAATTTGGGTTATAGTTGTCATTGATGTCAAAGGTATTCACGAATGACAAAGGAATAACTAGTGAATATGATGGCAGGACAAACTCAGTGAAAGACTAAAGTAGTGAGGATGTGGCATGACACATATGATGGCATCGCATGGCATAGTTGAGGATGCGGCATGACACATATGATGACATGGAATATGATGGTGTCCTAATGATGATGAAAGACTATATTAGTGATGGCAAAGTTGCTTATGAAGTACAAAGGATAAGCAAAAGATACCATGGAAAAGTTAACGTAGAGTTAACGCAACATAAGTCGAAGTAAAGACAAAAATGACACGATGATGAGGTGGCATAGAAAAAGGTAGTGATGGCATGGCAGGATGATGATGTGGCATAGTTATTTGCATGAGATTCGATGAATGAGGATCAGTTTTTGTATAATCCGCAAAGAAAGAATGTAAATATGCATTAGTTCTAGAATGGATGGTCAGGGAGCAACCCACACTAGATCTGACGGTGAAGATCAAGTTTACATAAGTTAGGCGAAAAATCCAAAGTTCCACAAGAGATCAAGATGGACGGTCAGGGGTAAATCCGCAAGGAAATCAATGGTCCAGGAAAATGCGGAAACAAAGTTGCGGAAGTCCAAAATAGGAAAGTGTGATTCTGCATCCCGCAATCTGCAAGATCAATGGTAAGGACAGACTCCGCAAAAGATCGATGGTGCAGAAGAAAAATTGCGGATAGGAGATTGCAAAAAGAAGCTTGCGGATAGTCGAAATGTTATGTTTCCGCATCCTGCATCCCACAATATGGAAAGATTGGACAACTGAAGTTAGTTCCACTAAAATAGATCAACGGTATGGAAATGAGCTTGTAGAAAGAAGCTTGCAGAAAGGATTTTGCAGAAAGGAAAAAGTGGACAGTAGACATCCCGCATCCCGCAATATGGAGATCGACGGTCAAGAAAATGCCCGATGAAGATCAACGGTGGGAAATCACTGAAACAAAATTTTGGTGCAGAAAGGCGATTTTGAGGCGAAAATCGATGGTTAGGTCGACGGTCTGGATTGACTTGGAGATAAGATCAACGACTCTGATTGGATCAGGAATTTGATCCTACGGAAATAAGTTTGGTAGTATGGAAACACCTGCAAACGTTGGATAGAGGTGCGGAAATGGTTTCCAAGCTACGGAAACGATCTCTGAGGTGGAGGATAAATGGAAGAACGTGAAAGGGTGTTCTGAAAGGTGTGATCTTCATATCTGAAAGGGCGCAACAGTGAAAGGTGTGTTTGTTCAGTTTGAAGAGATGCGACTTTTGAAAGAAGCTTAAACGCAGAGAAATATTTAAGCAGCGGCCTGAGTAAGAAGGAAAATGTCTTTGTAGTTTGAATTGCATGATCAGAATCAGAGACCAGTGGGTGTGACAAAATTCAGTGGGAGAGAAATCGTGAGAAACATAAATAGGGTGGTAGGGCAGGAAACAAGCCTGCATGGTGTTGTAGCATCCTTTCAGTCATAGCTAATAAACCAAGGGGTCATAGCCTCCTTCTAATTGCCATTGGTAAATAGGGTGTTGTAGCATAATTTCAGTTGTAGCTGATAAACCAGGGGGTCGTAGCCTCCTTCCAATTGGTATTGGTAAACAAGGTATAATACCATCATTGTCTATAACAGCAGGAAAAACTATTTGTAAATAACAATTTTGTAGTAATACGACGTATTGGTGGTTTACCTTATTGGGCTTCCATGTTAAAATTGTGTTCTATGTATTCTTGTTGTTA
This sequence comes from Pseudotsuga menziesii, assembly GCA_001517045.1. NCBI lineage: Eukaryota > Viridiplantae > Streptophyta > Pinopsida > Pinales > Pinaceae > Pseudotsuga > Pseudotsuga menziesii. Next base: position 134,726 of record LPNX010566544.1, on the reverse strand, counting down.
TGTGTTTCTAATGATAGATTTAAAAGTGGTTAAAATAGTAAACTTATAACAATATTGATTCACCCTGCCCCCTCTCTGTATTGACCAATAAACCAACAATTTTTTTTTTCAGGAAGTAATTTTAGAGAAACTAATTGAAATACCAATGGACACATCATATGCATATTTATAGGTTGCATTCGGAGAAGAGTAGACATAATCATTTGAATGAGAGTCCCAAGAAGGTAAAAACAACGAATGAAAATCTATGAAAGTGTATGCCTCAAGGGAAGCACGTATTGAAGAGTTAAAGGAAAAACAAAATAACTAATATTGGCGCATATTTCCTCCCACATCACAATCATGAAATACAACAATGATCAAGGTAAGTCCATAAGCATTAGCAAACATAATGTGTACCAATATGGAATTAAAAGCTCCCAATATAGATGTACATGGTGGATTCAAAGCAATGAGTGGAGACATTAGGATAACATAATGATAATAAGGAATCAAAGGAACACTTAGAATAAATATCGAGGTCATAAGGTAGAATGTGGACCCTGCCTTAGAATTTCACTAGGATGGCATTGGATGATTTTGTTTTGTTGGTACACATTGAAAATACATAAGAAAAGCTATGAGTGAATGCGCAATTCATTAAAATGATACACATATAAATACTTTATAATGTAACGCTTGGTTTCATTTTTCCAAGTTGTCATGTGGACTCCAAGCTAAAATATTTATATTCACTTATAACTCTTGGCATGGATATTAGTAATAATGCAGAATATACCTCACTTTTAAGATTAGATTCCCAACATTCTTCAGCTTAATCTAAAGGGTGATTTGCGAGTCCAAGAATGTTTTTAAAAGAGATCTGAAATATGCAATAAGTGGAAAGTTGCCATTGGTTAAACCTATTATTAAAGTGTTCACTGAATTAATGGTTTTAGGATGACCATAAATCGATGGCTAGCATAAGCTAGTGTTTTATAGTAAATGGTGTTTTTTGGATTACCACAAACCTAGTAAATGGCGGTTTAGGATGACAAAAAACCAATGGTTAGAAAACCTTATGTTTTCTACTAAATGAATGTTTAGTATGACCATAAACCATGTGGTTGTTTTAGGAGGATCACAAGCTAGGTGGTCGTTTTATGATGACCATAAACCAATGGTACATGATTGTTTCGGATGACATCAAACCAATGGTTAGCAAAAGTTGATGTCTTGTACTAAATGATAGTCTCAGGATGACCACAAACCAAGTGGATTATGGTTTAATATGACCAGAAACCAATGGTTAACAGAATATGACATCTTCTACTAAATGGAGGTTTTAGGATGACCACAAACCATGTGGTTGTTTTAGGATGACCACAGACTGGTGGTGGCTTTAGGATGACCACAAAACAATGGTAGATGGTGGTTTAGGATGGCAAAAAACAAATGGTTAGAAGAAGTTGATGTCTTGTACTAAATGATAGTCTCGAAATGACCACAAACAAAGTGGATTATGGTTTAAGATGACCACAAACCAATGGTTAGGAGAAGATGACATCTTCTACTAAATGGAGGTTTTAGGATGACCATAAAGCAAGGGTTAGAAAAAGTGAATTTCCTCTACTAAATGGTGATTTTGGATGACCACAAACAAAAATGGATGCTTTAAAAAATGGTTATATATCGACCGTCTCTTGGTTACATCTCCGTCTCTGGTTCGAAGCTCTATCTATTGGCTCTAGTTTTGGTTATGGCTTAGGTAACTTGTTTCAATAGTGTGTATGTTTTCTTAGCGAGCAATCTAGGGTGAGTGCAAATGATGGTCTATTTTTTCATGTTAGATGCAACATAAGTGACAAACAAACATCCTTCAACTTACATGGGTATTTTGACATACCTATACAATAAATCTTGCTTCTAGTTAAAAATATGAAACATAGGAAAATGAATCATCTTTTCAATTATATAAATTTTATTTATTGAAAATGTTTACAACTAACTCAATTTTGATTTTTTCTAACATTGACATTTTATTTTTTCAACAAATGATAAGGTATATGTCCATGTTAGTGCAACCTTTGAATGCCTAAACGATGGAATCAATATACGGAAGTCAGTAAATATGTAGATAACAAATAGTATTGGTTCAAAACTATTTTTCCAAAATAAAATTAGTACTTTTAAATCTTTTTTAAAATTATCTATATAAGAAGACCTTGAAATTAGTATGCCAAGTGTTAGTGCATTTTTTCAAGGTCTTAATGTAATGATGATGGATTGGAATTTTTATAGTGTGCAGAGGTCAATGTCTAGTAGTGCGACATATATTTTTTCATGAAATGGTTGAAAAAAAAGTTATGGCATAAACATGATCAGTTTTCCAAAAATCAAGTTGGATGTAAAAGGTCCACCAACTTCATGCACTCACCTTCTATCAAATTGATAGGGCTTCAAAACTTGAAGTCTACTTGTCAGTCCATGATATCTCTCATTGTCAAGTACAAGGTGAGAAGCATGAAGACTTTCAACTGCAAGCTTCGTCAAATCTTAAGACTGAACTCTTCGACATGAATGAAATATATCTTCTTGGTTGTTGATAAGCATCGCAAATAATTAATCCACCCAAAGTGAATTTTTAATCTTGCAGGCTTCTTCAATGTTGAACAAGATACTAGAACAACCATAATAATGAAGCACACACAACAATAAATAAGTTTTCACTTAATGAACATAAATGTTTTTTATTATTATATAAAACATAAAAATAAAATGAAATATACAATTGAGAAACAACTCTACTTTTAAAACACAAGAATGCAATATATATATAAATATACATAACTACAAACTACATGGTCATATAATTAAAAATATCTTAATACAAAATATATTATATAAAATGTGTAGGTTGAGTGGTCTAATGGTGAAGAGTAAGTTCTTCTTTCCTCAAGGTTATGTATAGCATGAGTGGGCCTAATGGTTAATAGCATGTGTTTCCTCTTAAGAGGTCACAGGTTCAAATCCAAAGGGGAGTAGTGTATGTACACCTCTATAGACTTTAGCAGTTAAGTCACTGCGCAAAGGAGGATCCCTTGTCCCACAAACAATGAGGTCTCATACACCAAATTGGTTTCTCGCTTGGCGATGACCTGCAAGGTTCCAATCCAAAGGAGAGTAGTGTATGTACACCTCTATAGACTTTAGCAGTTAAATTACTATGCAAAAGAAGATCTCTTGTCCCACAAACAATGAAGTCTTTACACCAAATTGATGTCTCACTTAACAATGACCTATAAAATTATTCTAATAATCTCCATACTTCTAAGTTTACACAATAACAATAACAATACACGATACAACCTATATTGACAATGCACGATACAGCCAATGCTATGTTACACCACTAAAATTAAGAACTGAGCGTCAGGAATTGAATCTTATGTGCCAGTGCTATGTTACATCACTAAAGTTAATAACTGAGCGTCAGGAATCTCCGGACTCATAAGTTATTAGATTAATTAAGATGACGCTCTCTTGTTATGGACAACATCTGGATAGAAAGTTTTGAATCATGTCAGTGGAATAAAAAAAAAATCATGTCGTGTAACATGCTTTAAAATAAAGGTAAAAGGTTTATGGCTATGATCATTGAACTTTGCTTCCATTAAAATATTTATTGTTATTAAATGCTTTCCATTATAATATTTATAGTTATTAAATGCAAAAACATCACTGCATGTAACTTTTAAAACAAACAATAAGGTACTTTTATCTCCATCCATTTAAATTTCACAATATTTTATGATTATTAAATGCAAAATCAGTGAGTCTACCTAACTTTCAAAACAATGGTACTTCTATTTCCAGCCATTTTAAATTTCACAATATTTTATGATTATTAAATGCAAAATCAGTGAGTCTACCTAACTGTCAAAACAATGGTACTTCTATCTCTAGCCATTTTAAATTTCACATTTATTCAAGGTCTTAATCTGGTGTACCTTGTACCTTTCACATTAAGAGTTTGAACTTTGTTTCATTTCAAATTAAAACCTTTGATTTGAAGTATAATTTATTCAAAATGGTTAGTAAGATTTCAGTTTTGTGGGAAATTTACGAAGTAAAAAAAATTAAAGTTATATATCACGTCAATACCTTCAAAACCCTTAAAATAGGTTGAATCATCATCTTGAAAAGTTGACCAACTATGCGTATGCCTAGCACATAATTTTTTATTAAAATTTATATGTAGAAATTTGTGAAAATATAAACAATTTTAATTTTTTTTTTCTTTTTCTTTTTACTTGAACCACTCATCCAACATTTCTCTTTGAAAATGCATATTAATCTTTATGTTTTCATAAAGATATTATTAAAATGTTTTCATTATAATTCATATTTATTAATTAATTATATGTTGTATATTTGGTTGATTATTCAATTAACAAATAATAAAGATAAATATCCTATAATGTATAATTATTTTAGAGTGAATTGTATACTAGAGCATACCAATTTCATAGTAGGTACATTTCATAATTAATATTGTGTGTTTTCACTAATAGCTTTTCAGGCTTGGTTTTCAAGAGCAAAATAAAGCAAATGAAATACACCATCAAGTAAATGTCTTATGAAAGAACCAACTATATAAAGCAAATAGAGTGCAAAAACTTTGATGAGTCTCTGTTTAGACTCCTACATTATGTTTCTCCAACCAAATGAAACCTTGAGCTTTAACTATGCCCTGCTTTTACAGTGAATCAACCTTAGCGTTTAGTTTTCTGTAAATATGTGTAAAGGTGATAGATATATTTTCCAATAGCTGTGTTGCCAACCCCTGTAGATTAACACTGTGAATAGCTTGTTCTCTCCTCATTCATTTTATAACTAAAAGTGAATCATCGAATAACTGCAGCCTCTTAATTCTTCTTGAATGAGCTAACTTCATTAGGGTCCTTAATGCCATAAGTTAAACTCTTTTTTGATCCTCTACTTAGTGTGAACAAGTTTCGAACAACACAGAATTAAAGGAGTAAGAGCAACTCATAGATTTCAAAGTGTTTACTGCCACAAATTGAAAGGTGAACATTGAGACAATTGTAAGTTGTGTGTTTATTGTAGAAACAATTACATATAGTTATATGGATGGATTTTTTAGGGGTGTTACAACATTTACCAAGCGTAGATATATCCAAAGTCATGCCATGTGTATATACACGTTATAAAGCTAGATGATAGCTTCTTGTAGATTTTTCTCCATTGCCCTCATATTATAAAAGGGGAGTTACAAATACTGGAATCTAATAAATATCTCTTTTTGGAACTATTTCTTTGTAGTGTACCAAGGAAGGATAATTAATGTAATATTAGGCATCAGAGAGAGATACTTAATGTAATGCTATTGTGATCATGGAATAAGATCCATCAGATAGTTGGGAATAACAATATAAAAATGAATAGTGGTTGACATGAGAAAGTATATATACATGTGAATATCATTGTATTGGGATATGTCATATGTTGTACTATAACAAGCATAGCTTGTTAAGTAGCTTCTTTTTTCATCGAGAGACACTTTCTACAACCCAAATGGATGATGTGTTTCATTTTTGTAACACAAATTGACTCAAAAAACTAAATTAATAAGACAATATATATATATAGATATATATATATATATATATATATATATTAAATTGATATAAATATTTAATCAAACAAACATAATTTAAATTACTAAATGTTAACATATGTCCATATATATGTCCACTGTAATATTTACAAAACAAAAAAAAGTAGCACTAGTAATAGTAATAATAATGCTTAAAAATAAAAATGATTGAATCTCATTGGTATTTTTGTTGTTTGAAATCAATGTTTTATCACTTACAAATTTTATTTGGTTATGGAAGAAAAAATCCCAACGTAACCTCAAATCGGGCTAGAAAATGGTCTTTCCAACTAGAGAGGGCTCACTCTATGAGTATGTTTTTCAATGTCAGTTCAAGAGCAGCTCATATGATGAAACACAGTGGCCAGATCTTCATTAAGAGATCTGATTGGGTTTATAATATGGTTGATCGGGTTAAAGATGAGACCATTGGGCATGCACTCAAGGGATGAAACTAACAAAGTGATTGAACAATCAATATTAAAGGCAAGGTAAACAATATCTTCTCAGTCACTAAGTTCGTTGTAATATGGTGGCAGAATTGAGAAATAACAATCCATGTTACATTAGAGCATCAAGTTGTGGGTGAGTTCCAATGTAACTTAAGAAGAAAGGGTGTATGAATTCTCAACATCTAAGATGAATTCCAAACCACTTACTTTCAATTAAATACTACAAGATCATACATTCGGTGGAATACTAAGATAAAGATAAACGCATACACATAAGGAAAAATCAGAGACTTGAAGATATTGGCACAAGAATCTTTGCAATTGAAAGCTTCGTACTTTTGTACTAATCAACTTCTATTAATTTCAGAAAACAAAATACAACACATAATAGTTTTTTCTCCTTTCCAAAATTGAACCTCCATTACATTGCAAATGATGGTTTATATAATCAATACAACACTCTGACGATTACTAACTTCTCAAAGAGAAAACTTATGAATGTTTCTAAAAATAAAACAAATCTAGAACATGTTGCAAGGTGTCACAAATGTAAAAAGATGTTGGAGTTTGTTGATAATTGATCTCTGCCACTTGTTGATTTTGATATTTTGGACATTTACAGCTGGACTATTGTGCTAATTTTGTGCCTTCAAATCTGAGAAAATATTTTCCTACCAAGTGTGAAATTTGATTCTCAATTGTTTACCTTGAAATCTGAAAACAATCTCATACGTGCTAAACTTTACATATGATTTAGAAATCATTATTTTTTTGTCACTTCTTAATTTTCAAAAATATCAATTTAAAAATTTAAAAATAATATATATTTATATATTTTCGTAGAAATAATTAGTGCATGTAGTTTTGAAAACCATTTCTTGATTGTCCATTTATATAAAACCACACCTCTCCATTATTTTGGATTTAATTTTATTTGTTTATAAATGTTATAAATGAAATTCAAAACAAATTTCTTAAATAATTCTTCACCCGTAAAACTATCCATTGTTTTTTACTACCATGTCTCGTTTTTCTTTGATTTTATATATTAATGAATTCAAAATATAAACCATAAAACCATTGACTGCTTTTCTCATGGTTTCATATCTCCAGAATAAATAAAATTAATTGCAAATATTCTCGAGCGTGCAAGGTCATGAAGATAAGGCAAATATAAGCACGCGGTAGGTGGTTTGTATTCTGCACCACCTCAAAAATATTAACCCTTGAGCTATTTGAATCAACAAAATGAATAAACGCTCTTTATCTTCCCTTTTGATTTATTTAATATTTGTTGAGATTTGTGCCACTCATGTGATCATAATATGAATTATTTTGGATTTTAAATATTAATAAAACTAGCATTTGCACCAAGAGGTGCAAAAAAACGTTGAGAGGGTAAAAATGTTCTGTTTTTTCACAAGCCAACCTTTGTTTTTTACCTTGCGAGAGTGCATATTAATAGTGAGTTTTGAAATTTTAGGTTAAGACATTTATAATTGAGTTTTTTGGGGTTTCGATTTTGGATGATAAAGTGTGCAACAAATAATTGATGTGATGCAATTTGAATATTTCCGAATAGCAATACTTCTAGCTGCACAATGTGTCTATTTTAGAAGTATCAATGTGTAAGTACAACAGATCTCATGTCATTATGACACAGGAGCCCAAATTTTACATACGAAAATTACTTGGTAAGACTCTTAGTAAAACTTGAAGGGTTTTATTACGATTTTATTTGATTATTGGGATACTTTAACTTACCCAATTTCTAAAAATTGATGTTTGATTTATTTGTTTTGAATGCAGAATGATGAATTTTTGTTTGGATTTTTTTAACATCCCGCAACCTGCAAGTCGACAACTTGAGGAGTGCTGCAAACCTTTTCATTTGCGGGATGCGGGAGAGTTTTTATATGTGTTAATTTTAATCAACCAAGATCCCGCATCCCGCAATGTAGTAATGTGTTGTGATTTTTGTTTCTGCGTTGTGATTTCTGCAGAGTAATGTGCTGATCTTTTCTACCAAGCTTCAACAATCTCAGCTTCAATCATATTGTTTTTCCATAGATGTATATATCAATCTTTGTCTTTGTTTATGTTTAACGCAGAGGTGGTGTGGCAAGGCAAATGGTTGAAACGTTGCCAGTGGAGGTAGGTGGTGTGGCAAAGCAAGACAAAAGGATGAAATGTCTTGGCGGTGGCCATGACGGAGGCGGTGATGGGTTGAAATTTCCTCTTGCGGTGACTGTGATGTTTTGAAGTTTTGAGAGACTCTGATTAAGAATTTTGTTTGTTTATGCTCCTGCAATGGCTCGTCTTATGGAGAAATCGAACAGTTACGGTGAATAATACCCCATGAAACATGGGGATTCCGCGGCCGCAAAATGCGGAATCGCAGTTGCGGAGCTAATTGAATCAAGTTTGTACTACTTTGCGTTCCCACATCCCGCAATCCGCAAGTTGCGAAATGTGGGTTACAGAACAATTAATAAGCGTGCAAATTTTGTTTTGATCCTGCATCTCGCAAAGCTGATTTTGCAGACCTTTACCAACTATCATTATTAATAAGATTTTTAATATTAAGCATTCAAAATCTTCGGAAATGTAATGATTATAATGATTTTGAATCTCTGTTAGCATAAAATTACAGAAAGTTATAACGCTTGGGTTGTACAGGAGGATAGCAGGTCTAGCAGCAAGAGAATGAAGTCCAGAATCCCTGATTCTTTCTTAGGCCAACTAGTTGTCTTGAATATGAGAAAATTTGTCATTGTCAAAAATTTCATAAACCCTAGACCATTCAATTTGGTAGGTTTCAATGATTCTGCCACTGGTATCTGAGAAAATACCGAAGTTCGGATGCTTGGTGAACGTATCATTTTCCAGGTTTTTACAGCGAGTAGATCTTGCCATTGTTTCAAATTGGAAAAACTGTGTTTAAAAGGAAAAACAATGGGAAGCGAAAAATAAAACTAATTCAGGATTGACTACAATAATAAATTGAATGAACAAATGACCAAAATACTAACTTGTAATCGATTTAGACTGTGATAAAATTGTCTGGTAAAATTAATGCAGAGCAATAATTCACACAGATAAAATTCACGCACCGCAGTAATTCGCAACAGTAAAAAAGTGGTAAATAAATTGTAAAAGACCAGCATATATATATATATATATATATTACACATGTCAAATTAGGAAAGCAGGATTAAAACAAATGGACGGTCGAGATTAAACCTAGCGGGATACGGTTTCATAACGAGATATTGCAAACATTTTTTTGATTCTGGATCTCGAGTACTGCATCTATCAATCCAGGTTGCAGGAGCTTGATATTTATAATTGCACAAATTTCCGTCTCACAACTTGCATCCCGAAAATTGTCGTTGCGGGATTTGGGAGAAATTTGATAAGTATTATGTGTTGTCCCGCTAATCTTTCCCGAAACCCGCATCCCGCATTTTTTTTGCGGCCTGTAGGATGCAGGATCGCTTTTGTAATTATTGTGTCTCATTCCTCTAATATTTCCCGAAACCCACATCCCGCATTTCTCGAGTTGCAGGTTGTGGCATCTTGCAATTTACCGCGAAGACAAAATACATCAGGATCAACTTTGCGGAATGCGAGATCAAAACAAACTTTGCAAGTTTATTAATTGTTCCGCAACCTGCATTCCACAACTTGCGGGTTTCAGGATGTGGGAATGAAAAATAGTACAAACTTGATTCAATTAGCTCCGCAACCCGCAATTCCACATTTTACGGGATGTGGGGTGTGGGCAGATACAAACCAAACAAAAATAATAGGAACTCCGCAACCCGCATTCTGCACATTGCGGGATGCGGGATTCGGGATGATTAAAATTAATACATATACAAACTCTCCCACACCCCGCATTTGCAAGATGCGGGATGCGGGTTTGAAAATGAAATATCAAATGAAAGATTTTCTACCCTTTGCAAGTTGCGGATTTGTGGGTTGCGGGATGTTAAAACAATCCAAACAAAAGTTCATCATTCTGCATTCAAAACAAAGAAATAAAACATAAACGATGTTGCAGTTGAAGCTGCAAATAAATGTATTGACACACATGTGACAACTTGGAATCTTCGTAATTCCTAGTTGTCCACATCTGACTCACACCATTCTACTGCAAAATATCAATGCAGTGTTGCATCACCATCGATATTTTCATCAAACTACTCAGCTGACTCTAAAGAACTTGTCAATTTTGTTCAAAGGCACACCAAATTTTCAGAGTCAATTTTTGGCTATGTGCACGAGTCCGCAACCTGCAATGCGGATTGTGGGATCTTGAAGTTTATAATTTGTCAAATTTTCATCCCGCAAGCCACCATTTGCGGCATGCAGGTTGCGGAATGTCCGACTCTTGCACAAAATATCTTCACATCCCATATTTTGCGAGATGCAGGATGACAAAATTATAGAAATTTGTTTTTGTGTGTTCCCGCAAAAAAATCACAAAATAAAAATGGGATAGTTAATAAAATTTACAGAGACGCTATCATTTATTTCAATTCTCTTTTTTCACCTGTGATAGAGGTTGTCATTTATTTCCATTTTCTTGTTTCTTCCATGAGGAAGGGTCTAATTTCTTGCCTCTACTGTATTTTTGAATTTTGTGTTGTTTAAATTATTGTTCTGCTTTAGCATTTTAATCTTTATGTTGTGTGTCACTTCATTTCTTGTTGAATTTCAATTCCTTTTATGATTGAGACAAATAGTGCCTAGACAATTAAGTAATACACCGAGACACAAACTCAAGGCATCAATTTATCCATTTGCACAAAGCAGTAGGCTTCTAGAGGTATTTGAAACATAAAACCTATCGTTCAATTTATCAATTTAATTTAATATTATATTATTAATTTACCATTTACCATTTAGTTTCCGCAATCTGCAAAGGTAAATTGATAATCAATTTATCAATTTACTTTTCAGAATGCGGAAAGGTAAATTGAACAGGTTAAGTTGTTCAAATGTTGGATAAGTTGCATTTTTTTTAATAGTTCAAGAATTATATTTCAATATGATTTTTATGGAGAAAAAATTTGAAACGCTCGCATTGGATAACTGATTGTTGAAGTTCAGAATTTGTGAATAGACACATCAAAACTCAAAAACGAATGTTGGCTTATGCAAAAAAAATAAATTATTGAACACAAACCTACCATACCCTAATGTCCAAAATAGCAAATGAAAGTCCAAGAGCCATAAAATACATTTTAAAGGTGGAGATTATACACATGTTTGTTGAACACTTAATTCTTAAAAACGAGCATTTTTTAAATTTTTAGGTAAATTCAGGATGCGTATTACAACATTATGAAGGTACATAAGAAATATAAGTCACAACCATTTTTATAGTTTTGCGACATATACAGAATTTCTATGTGTTCAAATACAAACATGTCAATGTTCCTTTTTCAATTTTCGACAATTCAGTACTAGGAAATCTATGTCGTATGTTCTGCAATAAGGAACATACTAACATCCAATATCAAACTCTGCAACATAAGCAGAACTGGAATCTCAAAATTGGGAAATCAGAAATCTGTTAAATAGGAGAAAGGTCATCTTATTTTTATGAACGGACACTCAGTTTATACACAATGATAATGTTGAACCAACTAAAACATAGAAACATTTTGATAGGTTTCCGTAGGTAAATTTGAAATCGTTGTAAAGGTGAAAAGCTTGCAAGTCTGAAGAATGATTTAGTAGTGTAAAAGACTTGATGCTGAAAAGACCTGGAATGGAAAGATGCTTAGTTGGGCTATTTCAATGTAGAGAAATCTCCATCTGTGAGAAAGAGCAAAGCATTTGATATCCTGTTTAAAAATATATCACATAGTAGCATATTAGGAAACCCTGAAGAATACATTTGTTGCAATTTCATTATTCATCATGATGGAAAACGATTGAGAAGAAGGGTAAACAAATAATGATACCCTTTATCTAAGTTGGAGCTAAATAGAATGAAATTTATTCCATGTCTCTCCAGAAACTATAGGCCTTTTGTTGCAAGTAGCAGTGCGAACTTATCTTCCCATCTCTTCCCATTCCGGGCTTTGATATCATCATGCTATGAGTTTTTTCTTTGACAGTCATGAGAGCAGAACTAATGACGCTGATGAGTGCAGTTTTTGTGCAAATAAAAAATCATAAATGAGGTCCAAATCATTTTTTCCTCAATAGGAGGGTCTATTTATTCACTGAATATTACAAATGTAATCATGAGTTCGGAATTTCCTGATGTAGTATATATCTATAACTTGGTATTAACATGATTTGTATATAATTCCCTTATCTCCTGCAGCACGCAAAAGATCACATAAACGATGATATGAAAGCTCGGAATGGGAGCAGAATCCGAGATGTCAAATATATTGGATTTGAAAGATTTGGTCTTTGAAGCGGGTGATATTGACAATAATTTAATGATCAAGAAAGTTAGTTCACATATATTACATCATCATATTAATTGCAAAAGTGATTGTTACCCTCATTCTTTGGAATTTTGCTCATTGATCTTAGACAAAACTATTTTATACACAATTACAATGTTGAAGAAGCTAAAAAAGAACAAAATGCGTCAATAATCATTATTTTTATAATATAAAAAAGGTAGTAAACACCAAATTGTAATGGTACAAAGTGATGTGTTGGACATTTATCTGGGCTACAATTCTCACCCATTTCCATACGGTTTTCTAGCTAAATTTCCAAACATTTTCCTAGCTAAAGTGCATATGTTTTTGCACTTCATTTGTTCTTTAGCCCCTTCTTCGAAAATAGAACTCCCAAGTTATCTTCCCATCTCTTCCCATTCCGACCTTTGGTATCACCATGTTGGTAATTTTTTCTTTGACATCCATGAGAGGGGAAGTAATGACGCTCAACAACCCAGTTTTTGTGCATATAAAAAACCATAAATGAGGTCCAAATGATATTTTCCTTAGTAGGAGGCTCTATTTATTCACTAAATATTACAAATGCTATCATGAGTTAGGGTTTTCATGATGTAGTATATATCTATAACTTGGGATTAATGTGATCTGTATATAATTCCATTGTCTCTTAGAGACCGCAAAAGGTCACTTAAACGATGATATGAAAGCCCGCAAGGGGAGGAGAATCTAAGATGTGAAATATGTTGCAGTTGAAAGATTTGATCTTTGGAGCGCGTGATATTGACGATGATTTAATGATTAACCAAGATATTTCATATATAATGATTAAGCAATAAGGATATCTTTATACCATCATAAGAAGGCATCGATTAAGTGACAAATGCCAATTTTACACACTATGGGATAACTTAAAGCTGACAATAGGTGAGGGTCTGTGAATTTGATGGATTTCTACGAAGGATTGAATGGACCCACAATCGGGTGGTCCTGATGAAGGCAGGTTCCATATCGAGGCTCTGTGTTGATTCCGTTGAATTAAATTTTGCAAATAAAGATAAGAAGCTGATCCATAGTGAATATAATTGGAGAAGCAAATGAAATATATGTGGTTCAAGATCAGTTGATCAACAAAATATCTCATTGTGGACGAAATGTCCCAATGAACATGGTGCAGAAAGGACATTCCCACATATGATATGTTTTTTTTGACCAGTAATTGAGTCCCTAGACACCATTCGCAACATTCTATAGGTCAAGATTATGTTCCTTGCATCGTTTGTTGTCCCAACTTCGAGGATCCATCATGAAATTTAGATATTTGAAACAGTAAATCTTGCCTCTACATGAAGCAAAGAAACGCGACCAGCCGAATTTATTCTTATCCCACCTGCAACATTTGCGAAAGGGCAAGGAAGGTCAAGTCCAAATGCCTTGACCCACCTAGGAAACAACACGGGAGAACACCTAAGGTCTTCTCCATGGCCAGTATGATAATTGAATATCCGAGGAGATGACTTGATTGGACTTTCCATAAGGAGTGAAGATCCCCGCTCACTTGTCAATTGTACTACTGTTATGATTGCCAGTTGTCAGGTGTGTAGCTATGTTGGTAAGGTATTTTTCGGTCTATCTGGTTCACCTTATATAGCGCCACCATCCAGAGTTGTTGAAAAACGAGGATGAATGAGAACTGAGAGAAAGGCTAAAAGTGCAATGGCGGTATGGTTCCACAAGCTCATTTGTTAGGGGGTACTGATGGTTGGAGAATATGAAATTATGTTCCTTTATCATCCTAATTTTCTGCACCAGGAATTTTCCAACCATCAGGGCATGGATGTGAAGCACTTTGAATATTCTCGATTAGGAATACTTCCAGCTGCACAATACAACGCTTTTCCTGTCTTTGGAGTGTGTCCCCAGAAATCCTCGAAGAGGTCACAGCTTCTAAAGTCCTCCTGCATTGGGACCATGTTTAGTGACAGACAGTTGGAGCGGATGCTCATACTGGGGTGGTGGGTGTCCAAAGTTTTCATCACCTCATTTGTAATTCCCACTTGCTAATTTTCTTTGAAGTGGTGACGAGGTTGAGGACATACTCCAATGTATTGCCTGTTGGAGAGCCTATTTAATGGGAGGTGAGGAGAACAAGAATGCTTGTCTCCAAGAGCCCTCACACAAAAATGTTACTAGCACATAGGGGAAATGTGGACAAGGATGAGCAAAAAAAGCACATAAAGTCATTTGGCAGTAGGAAACCACATAGAAAGGCACTGTTGAGCACGAAACACACAGGCATGGAAGGACACGTGGTTGAATCAATAAACACATGAGTGGTTGAGCCCAATGTGCTTATTGCATCCAACGCTTTACCTTTCTGTAATTTTATGCTAATAGAGTTGCAAATTCATTGTAATTAATATATTTCACAAGAGTTTGAGCATTTTGGGGTTTCAAACCATAATCATATCATAATATTAGTTGGTTAAGGTTTGTTTATCATTAATTTATTCCAAAATAGTGCTTGCTTATAACAACAATCTTAATAGTTTATGGTTAAACTTGGGGTCATCATAATTCAGCTACAGTTCAGGATCATTTAGACTTTGAACGAAATAGAGAATTATAGATGTGATGTTCAACTTGGTTTTGAATCAGCTAACTATCCCAACATTGAGGAATTGCTAGGGATTTGGAGTAGATGGCGGGTTTTCCTTGGATATTAGTTTAATTTAGATTTGTCAATCTGAATTTGATGGAAATCTACTTTTTGTAATAGCGAATTTTTGAAAGGCAAAAATTTGGACAAGACTTTGGAAATACCTCTGTTTAATTGAGGTTTTGTAATTTTGTGCAAATCTATTTAATAAAGTAATGATATTTTTTCATGTCTCTTTTTGTTTATTTGATTAAGTTTCCTTAATGAATAATGAGTTTTCTTGTTTCAGATGATTCAATATTATTGTTAGTATTTTGTTATCATATAGTACATTTATTCACAGCCTTGTTATTGACTCATGTACTGATAAGCTTTTAATAGAGCTTATTTTATTAAAATCTGTATCCTACAATATGGGTACGTAATGAACTTTAATGGATCATATTTTTGCACCATGAACATGATTACCTCAAATACTACATGAGAAAATACAATAACTATTTTCTTACTATCTTAATATATCTATAAATTTACATATCTTACTTTTTCTTAAAAAAAACAACTTACTCTATCAAAGTTATTTTACAATAAGAAAATGAAATCACTATTCAATAGAGTAACTAGATTAAGTACTATAATAAACATATTATCCATCATCCATAAACAAAAATACATATTCTTAATATAAACATGTAAATCATACCACTCTATTTATATTAAAATAAACATTAAACAACAATATTACTTCTTGCGAAAGCAATAGAGTTGTATTCCTTCTTACTAAAGCTAAGACGTAGACAGTTCTCAGGAAAGCGTAGAAGCTTAATTCCATGGAATGTAAGAATAATGGTTAATTTCAAGAAAAAACAGAAGCACCATTAAAAGTGAAGGTTTCTTCTGGAGAAGTTCTGAACCTGCGACCTTTTTGGAGAACGAATATACATTATATTGTTTTCTAAGCTAAAAAAATAACAAATTAATAAATTGTTATTCCACAACTCGAAACAGAGCAAAGAAGGCAGATATAAGAATAAATTTTTGTTTCGAACTCGAGATGGTGCAATCCCCACTCCCGTAATGCAGGTTGCGGGACCGCATTGCGGGAGCTTGAAATTTATTATTTGCAAGTTTTCCATCCTGCAACCCGCAAAACGAAATTTCGGGATGTGGGTTGTGGGATGACAAACTTGCAAATAATAAATTTCAAGCTCCTGCAACCTGGATTGTGGGATGCGGGATTCGGGATTTGGGACTTGGATTCAAGATGCGAAACATTATTATTTATAACCTTTACAAAAATGTAATTAGTTTAAAAACCCTACCATGATAAATAAATCAAAATTGAACATTATCCAAAACACACACCAGACCGAAATACAACTTATCTCCAGGTGGGTCTTAATATAATTCCCAGGTTATATTACATTATGAAGAGTTATAGATGGCCTAATTCTGCATTATTATTACGTACAGGTGGTTGAGAGAATCCATAATAGTGCACCTGAATTGCTATCGAAAGCGTCACGTGGAACTGCAGTTTATGGTCGTTATAGGCACATTCGAACTGGAGTTTTCTTCTAGCATAATTGCTTTCACAAAACGTTGTACAGTGATGACTATTATCTATGACCTCTATGATACTCATGGAACGCTGGATGAACTTAAGATCTTTACAGAGGCATTCAGACGGTAAATTTGAATCACATAGTTTTCAGATGGCGTATTGACAACATACTAATTGAAAAATGGGAATTATTTGTTTTGTAATTATGGAAAAGGATTTATCATTTTTGTGAGAAAATCACTTCCTCTTACAGTGTCCTGTTTACATCTACATTAGATCTCAGATTAAGTTTCATTACGGAACTTCATAGCCTTTTAACATGTCAAAATTATAGTGAGCTCACAAAGCTTCTCTCCAAGTTGTTTGAGTATAGAAAGACAATATTAAAACAAACTAAATAATTAGCGATTTGGAGCAGATGGCGGGATTTCCTTGGATATTAGTTCTATTTAGATTTGTCAATTTGAATTTGATGGAAATCTACTTTTTGTAATAGCGAATTTGGACAAGACTTTGGAAATACCTCTATTTAATTGAGGTTTTGTAATTTTGTGCAAATCTATTTAATACAATAATGATATTTTTTCATGTCTCTTTTTGTTTATTTGATTAAGTTTCCTTAATGAATAATGAATTTTCTTGTTTCAGATGATTCAATATTACTGTTAGTATTTTGTTATCAATTAGTACATTTATTCACAACCTTGTTATTAACTCATGTACTAATAATCTTTTAATAGAGCTTATTTAATTAAAATCTGTATCCTACAATATGGGTACATAATGAGCTTTAATGGATCATATTTTCGCACCATGAACATGATTACCTCAAATACTACACGAGAAAATACAATAACTATTTGCTTACTATCTTAATCTATCTATAAATTTACATATCTTACTTTTTCTTAAAAAAAAACAACTTACTCTATCAAAGTTATTTTACAATAAGAAAATGAAATCACTGTTCAATAGAGTAACTAGATTAAGTACTATAATAAACATATTATCCATCATCCATAAATAAAAATACATATTCTTAATATAAACATGTAAATCATACCACTCTATTTATATTAAAATAAACATTAAACAACAGTATCACTTCTTGCGAAAGTAATAGAGTTGTATTCCTTCTTACTAAAGCTAAGATGTAGAAAGTTCTCAGGCAAGCATAGAAGCTTAATTCCATGGAATGTAAGAACAATGGTCAATTTCAAGAAAAAACAAAAGCACCATTAAAAGTGAAGGTTTCTTCTGGAGAAGTTCTGAACCTACGACTTTTTTGGAGAACGAATATACATTATATTGTTTTTAAGCTAAAAAGATAACAAATTAATAAATTGTTATTCTGCAACTCGAAACAGAGCATAGAAGGCAGATATAAGAACAAAATTTTGTTTTGAACCCGAGACGGTGCAATCCACACTCCCGCAATGCGGGTTGCGGGACCGCATTGCGGGAGCTTGAAATTTATTATTTGCAAGTTTTCCATCCTGTAACCCACAAAACAAAATTTCGGGATGCGGGTTGCGGGATGGAAAAATTGCAAATAATAAATTTCAAGCTCCCACAACCCGGATTGCGGGATGCGGGATTTGGGATTTGGATTCGAGATGCGGAACATTATTATTTATAACCTTTACAAAAATGTAATTACTTTAAAAACCCTACTATGATAAATAAATCAAAATTCAACATTCTCTAAAACACAAACCAGACCGAAATACAGCTTATCTCTGGGTGGTTCTTAATACAATTCCCAGGTTATATTACATTATGAAGAGTTAAATATGGCCTAATTCTGCATTATTATTACGTGCAGGTGGTTGAGAGACTCCGGAATAGTGCGCCTGAAATGCTATCAGAAGGGTCACATGGAACTATAGGCACATTCGAAATGGAGGTTTCTTCCAGCAGAATTGCTTTCAAAAAACTTTGTACTGTGATGACTATTATCTATGACCTCTATGATACTCAAGGAATGCTGGATGAACTCAAGATATTTATAGAGGCAGTCAGACGGTAAATTCGAATCACAAATACTTTTCAGATGGCGTATTGATAGTGTACTAATTGAAAAATGGAAATTATTTGTTTTGCAATTATGGAAAAGGATTTGTCATTTCTGTGAGAAAATCACTTCCTCTTACAGTGTCTTGTTTCCATCTACATTAGATCTCAGATGAAGTTGCATTGCGTAACTTCATAGCCTTTTAGCATGTCAAAATTATAGTGAGCTCACAAAGCTTCTCTCCAAGCTGTTTGAGTATAGAAAGACAATTTAAAAAAGAACTAAATAATTAATTTTTTTAGGTCCAATAAACCAAAAGGTTTGGTGAAATCCCCATTCTTCAGCCAATCAAATAATTTCTTTCACAAACAATTGTAGAAAGAGACATTAGTGCACAACAGACGTGTCACATGCTGTAAAAACTTCCTCTTGTTCTTTGTAGTTGCCACTTCTTGTCCCTAAACGTGAGCCAAACTATGTTCCTCAATTTCACAATGTAATGGCATTATTGATAGCAATGACCCAAACAAAAATGGGGGCTATGGAAATGCCAATATGGTATGTGAAGATATCCAAAGACGCTAGCAAAATAGAAGAAAGATTGAAAAAAGTTTTGCAAACATTTGATTTATTTATCAGAGTAGGGTTTTTAAAGTAATTACATTTTTGTAAAGGTTATAAATAATAATGTTCCGCATCTCAAATCCCACATCCCGCAATGCGGGTTGCAGGAGCTTGAAATTTATTATTTGCAAGTTTTCCATCTAGCAACCCATATCCCTAAATTTCGGAATGCAGGATGCGGGATGGAAAACTTGCAAATAATAAATTTCAAGCTCCCGCAACCTGCATTGCGGAATGCGGGATTCGAGATTCAGAACATTATTATTTATAACCTTTACAACAATGTAATTAGTTTAAAAACCCTACTATGATAAATAAATCAAATGTTTGCATAACTTTTTTCAATCTTTCTTCTATTCAGGATTCGCGATGATTTTGTCCATTCAGCTTTTAATGTTGTTCTCGATGATCAGCAACAACGAATCCGAAGGGTTTTCGAGAAACAAAGGATTATTCCCCTTCAACTCACTCCAACAAAGAGACAGTTGTGCTTATTGCTTGTTTTATGATGAGGAGAGTAGAGAATACATCATTCATGCAAACATAATCCTATAAATCTTGGATACTAACATAATGTTTTAGTTGTTACCATCAGCCTTTTGAAATTATGTATGAAATCATCAACTCTTTTCTGGAGCTCTTGAGGTGGCTATGAATCATACTGCAGATAAAATAGCTGATGAAGCACACTGTAAATCATTCGATCTACTCTAACTTATCTAGATAGACACTTAGCTATTCAAATTTTGGAGTCTTTCTATCCTAAGTAGGTTTGAGATTGTTGATGGCCTACTTGACATTGAGAAGACAAAAGGAGACAACTAACATGGTCAATTGGAAAGCATCACAAAGAAGTTATTGGCAAGGGAGCAGGCAGACCATTCGATTATGATATTGTGGAAGTTATCGACATGAATGATGACAACATTAACAAGGTTGTTTATAGTCACTGGAAGGTGAAACAACAGCAGCAATAATCAATGCACAATCATGATATTACCATAGAATAATGTCATTGACACCATGTCCTACATATCAAATAGGTTTACTAAGTTGGCCATAGTTAGCATCTTTTGGGGAAGCCACAATTACCAGTGTTGGAATTTGATGGCCTCCTCCACACATTGAGAAAAATCCATATAGTGGCTTAAACTTGAACTTCAATATTGTAAATACTTTTTATTCATATAAAAGTATATTTCTACTGTAAATACTTGTATTTTTAACAGTCAATTTTTCGAGCTGCAAATCAAAGTTGGGATTTGCAAAAAATGTCACACGCCCTTTGATGGAAAAAGGACAAAACACTTCAATAGGGCTGTCAATTTTAAACGACGCTAACCTTTAATGCTACTTGCATAGTTGGGAACAGAGGTTGTCATCATTTCTTGTTTTTGTAGGTATGAATGCAAAGTATCTGTTTAGCTTATCCTTTTTTAGCCTCTATCCAAACTTTTTAGTTTGTTAGGTTATCTTCAGCTTTCTCTCTTTAGCATAATTCTAAACCTTTTACTTATTTAGACATTAAAACTGATGAACTACTGCCAATTTTGTCATGCTTAAGCGGTAAAGACGGTGACCTAACATTTTATTTCTTTACCATAATTCAAAACATTTTTGTTTTAAACATTAAAACCGTTGAACTATTGCCAATTGAGTCATGGTTGAGCGTTGAAGACAGTTTCCTGTTAGGTCACCCACCAACATTGATTGCCACAAAAATCAGTTGGGGCAGGTGTCGATTGGGCCAATTGTAGCTCTTTGGAAGTTCAAAGGAAACACATTTCGAAACAAAACTGGTGAACTTATTTGATTTCAATATTGAATGGGCTTTGGTCCTTGGGATTTCTGATTTTAATTTTGACGAGCCAAACACAATGCTTCTGGAGTTTAATGAAGACACTTTAAACAAATAGTGAACTGTTCTGATGTCAAAACCTTAGACATGAGCTCTCGAATTCCTGATTTGATTTTGATGGGAGAATAGTAATGCTTCTATAGTTTAAAGGAAAAACTTTCGACCATAAATAGTGTTACAGAGAAAACTTCCTATGGCTTGGGGAACCACAACAGACAGAGTAACCGTAGAAATCAATCCCTTCCCATATGCAAGAGAAACAAAACATCTAACACTAAATTATCTCGAAACATACCTTATTTTGGATGGTTGGTGTAGATCCCCATTGAGCTTTTCCAATCTCGGGTGTATTAGCAATTTGCTCTCTCAACAATCAACAAACAGGACAAGCATGCTATATAATGGTGTTAGGCCTACTCTAGCATATATAATCAATAACATATAATCATTTAAAAGCATCCATGGATTCAATATTCATTAAAATACACATTATTGGACAGGAAAATATATTTCTATTAATATAAATCAGAGATTACAGTAGTGACAACCTTTGTCGGCACGTCTGCGAACCGCAGAAACTGAGTCCTCCACCTGGGTCTCCACCACTTCAATCCTCCATCTCTTGATAGCAATATCACAAGCAAAGGAAAGCTTGGGAAGAACACAAAGTTCTCCAAGGGACAAAGGGATGCAGACTCAAGCATAAGCTCTGACAACAATGGACTATAGTTTTCTTGCTCTTCAATTCCTCCCCTTTCAATGTATCCAAAGGGTTCCTTATATAGTGTTTCAATGGGGTAATGGAAGGTAAAATCTGAGCAATATCATTGCATATAGAATGCCAAGAGACAAGTGACTCAGATCCACATCAAGAAAAACTCCAAAACTATTTGGCCTTTTGCACACATCCCGATGTACGCGGGTTTGAGGGTCATATCCACATATATACGCGAAAATAGGTATAAAAGTAGTGTATGGAAAATAATGCATGTTTTTAGGGATGATCTTGGAAACATAAAAGGTACAAAGATAGTCTATGGGGTCCAAAGAGTCTGCAGAGGGATAGGGAAGGCCATAAATGTGTGATCCACCATGTGTGGTAAAATCAGCTATAACGGATGCCCCTAATGTGTGAGGTCAGAGGGGTGATACGATGGCTGAAATACATTATAAGTCCATCCCAGAGGTGGAGTGATGAAGAACCAGGTGGAAGAACCATCCATCCATCAATATAGTAAAAATATCTATGCATATGACTGCAAGTACATATAGCAGTCCTGGATACATAAGAGTACAATGGCCATGAATAGGCATGATACAAAACATGACATGTGTGGTCATCGCCACGTACAATATAGATATATCAGAATTTCCATGATGAATATATACAAAGGATCATGATCTCCATGAAATCTAAAGATATATAATGGATCAAGATCTCCATAATGGATGAAGATATCTGACATACACTGGAATCAAATCACGAGAGCTGAAATATCATGAACACTGGCATGATCAAGGAGGTAGCATATATGAAATGTCACCAATATGGAAGGTCTTCTACATAATCCACTACAAGTACATGTCCTACTATGTGAATAGAGGTGTCGAGGTCGAACATAGTAGTCCATCGTTTGATTACCAGTCATTGATGTATACCATTAACAGATGCGAGATCACCCATCGATAATGAAAATGGGAATCAAGGTACTAGAGTGCAATATAACAAGTGCGAATAAATGTGTTAAGGTCGAACACTTGAGAGAATCCATCAATTAGGGGATATTGATATATTCCCAAAATTTTCGATGGTAAGAGAACCTACAACTGATGACTACAAGTCCCAAGGCACTCAAAATGACTCTAGATTCCTATCCCAGAATAAATGATCTGAAGTCGATGGGATGAAATCCACTGGAAGGAGGGCATTAAGGCATCCCTCATCATCCAACACGAGGTACTAAGCAAAGCTATATAATGTGGAAGGACTCGATCATAATGTGCACGAACCAGTAACAGTACCGGGAATGGTCGACATGCAAAGTCAAGAGAATTGAGGAATGGCTGACTCAGGTTTCAACTTCCTTCGAACAAGAGCATAAAGGTGAATGGTGATTGAATGGAGGAAACATAGACTCAATATACAAAACTGGGACATCTCTACGACATAGGAGGCATTGGCAGAGGCTCCATAGGGACTGGAAGCTTAACCAGTCGACGGAGATAAACTCAAAGAAACGAGTACAGCTCCTAAAGTCAAAATTTTAACCCAACCAAAAGATGTGATATATAGTGCTCTGTTCGAAGGAGACATGACTTGACTGTTGCCAAAGATAACATATTTTCCTGTCCAACTTTTTGGTTTTTTGATTTTTTTGGACTTTTTCAAATATTTTGAAAAGCTTGAAAAAGAATAAAAGTGCTTTATAATTATAGACTAGGAGGAGATGAGTGTCAAGGGGCAAATAAACTAGTTCCAAGCAGCAGAACATACCTATGCTCAATGCAAGGACACATGTGTAGGATAACGACACTCGGGGGAAAGTCTCCTCCTAGTGAAAATGGGGAATGAAGCTGCAAAGGATATGTAAAATGGCTCTTCTTGGCTAGACATGAGACAAGCTCGGGCTATATGGCTGATAATCAAAGTCAGGGAAGCCGACATAAGGCTCAATAAGGAAAGAAAATCTTATGATAATGCAACTACAACTTGACATAAGGGAGTCTTGGGGAAAAGGCCAGCAAAAAGATCAAGAGGAGTATGAGGCTCTTGCGCAAAGTCATGGCGACACTATACAAAGGACTCCCACACCCTAAAGGAAAAATGTCCGCGTGGGAACCAAATGCAAAACATGAGCTAACTAGGGCACCCATGTATGGTCAAGCTCTATCATTCGTATCATGTCACTTCTAAAAGCAACAAGAAGGTCCTATGACAAGATAGAATGGGTTCGTACCTATGGTTGTAATGAAATGGTCATAAGGTCATGCAAAGTGCAAATGGCTGTGAAACCTAACCTATATGCCATTTTAGACATAATACTTGAAATTGGAATGAACGGGTCAAAACCACGGTCAAAATGTGCTCAAAACTGACTCCTACATCATCAAATTAGTCCAAAATGGTCAGAAATGGTAAAAAACTATAGAAAGTGGGTAAAAAATTTCAAAAAATTTCTATAAATAGTAAAAAATTCAAAAATTCCATATCATTTGAAATTTTTACCCATTTGAGCTCAAAAATTCCAATGCGAATTCGGGGAGCATCGTCTGGTGAAATTCGACACCGTTTGTTCCAGGTAACTCCTCATGTCCTCCTCTTCCCATTTCATGCAATTTTTTTTAGTTTCCATAGTAAATTTTATTTTCTAGGCCCATCTAAAGTAGGTGTTTCATCCCACATGGATATTGGGGTTTTTTTCTGCATATAGGGCTGGCCATACGTGGAAAAAGCTCCCAAAACTGCATACATACGCAGTTGTTTTTCAAACAGTTGCGAATGCGACCGCGAATAAGGATTTTTAAGGTAAACAATGACCAAAAATCATGTTTTATGTGGAGGATGGTTCTAGAATGGAGGGAGAGGGAACAATGTGATGTAGAAGAGGCTGTTCAAGGTGACTTAATGGCCCAACAAGCTCTACGTGCATGCAATTTGTATAAGTTTTGGTGTCTTAGCAACCTGAGGGTCAAACCAAGACTCCTACATATGCTAGTGGATTACTGGGATCCAGACTCAGAGTCTTTTCACATTGACGAGATGTCTCTTAGTATAGATATTGAGGACATATACTTTATTACTGGATTATCCCGATGAGGAGAGGTGGTAAACCTATGATATCGCGGGCCCGGAGGTGTTATGACTATTGATGAGTACATTGCGATGTACTGCTTTTCAGACACGAAAAATGTTGGGAGTCAAATCCCGACAAACTCAATCCAAGTGCTGGGACTGAAGGCCATACTATTGGCACTCGACAGGATAGCCGGTCTAGCTTCACTCCACCAGGCCTCACAGCCATTGATGTTCTATGTGGTGGAGTGTATGAGACCCACAATGTATGACTAGAGCATTGCGCTGTTGAGTAACATGAAGCAACAGCTCAGTGACTGCAAGATGGGCAGGGTGAGAAACTTTGGTTTCAGCAGCATACTGAGCACATTCTTCTTTGAGCGTGTACCGGGGCTAAGCCCTAGAGTGGACATTCCTCCACATGGAGTTTGAGATCCGGCCCAATGACGTTGGGAAAATGTTATGCACCACTACTACATTTCGACCAAAAATCCGACGGCCGTATTGTCGGATTTTTGACACTTCCCTGTCGCATGTACGACACTATGATTTTTTTTAAGCGTCGGAAACTTGTCGTCGGTTATCCGACATCTTTCTAAACCGTCGGTTAAGCGACAGATCGGTTTACCGTCGGTTGAATGTAAATCGTCGGTTATCTGACATATGTTAACCGACGACTGTTAGTTTTTTTTTTAAATCACCTACAGAAGCGTCAGTTAAGCGACGTCTGTTAGTGTTTTAAAAAAAAAAATCACCTGCAGAAGCGTCGGTTAAGCGACGTTTGTTAGTGTTTTTAAAAAAAAATCACCTACAGAAGCGTCAGTTAAGCGATGTCTGTTAGTGTTTTTAAAAAAAAAATCACCCACAGAAGCGTCGGTTAAGCGACGTTTGTTAGTGTTTAAAAAAAAAATCACCCACATATATTACTTCAGGCATTGCTTGATACTTCCAGAAAAATAAAAGCATCAACGTCAAGGTCAAACAGACTCAAAATTCCTTATTAAGGGTGTTGTTTCATTCTGCTTTCAGGGTCAAGACATGAAAAACATAATAAAATTACACGCATACGCAGTACAGTTAGATTAGCCGCCATACATCTCATTCATGACAGTTACAGATGCAAGGTTACACATGTGCATTTGCAGCAACTCCTGTGCTCAACTCAAGGAACTTTGCATTGGGACCAAGCAATCGTAGGAGAATAAATTATTATACACTGAAGATGTTAACACCATCAAATGTTCTAGATTTGAATTTAATGTGCCTTCATAACTAGAGCTGGACGTAAAGTGTGTGACATCATTGCAACATCCTTGCTGACGTACTAATTAGTTCCTGTAGTATTTTCTTTATAACTTGGCCCTGGTACATGCACCATCCACATATAACCATACAAAAACTTTCTATTCTGTCATCTGCAAAAGATGCTAAATAGAATTTCTCAGCTCTAAAAATGTAAGGACACTCGTACCATTCACCTTAAATTCAAGTCTCATTGCACTGATATTGATAAACAAACCAATATTTACCTTTTGAGAAAATAGGACATGAAAAAAAGGAAAAACCATACTGGTCAAATATCTTTAGTAACAATCACCAAAACTCTGTAAAACAAATATTCTGCAATCAAAGCCAACTCCACATAGAATAATTGAATAAAAAATGAAAACTAATGCAACACTGCAATATGCATAAAATATAGAATGGAAAGATAAAAGTTTAAAAATTTGAATACAGCAAAAGCTTGTAATGCATATAACTTGCCTCTATTTATCCTGTTTCTTCTTTACAGTCAAAATAAGATGGTCGTTCTTCACTTTCTTAATCTCCAAATCTTCTTGCTGCAGAAAAGACAATTTTAAATCTTTGCATTTTTGGTTTTCTTGTTGTTGCAAAAAGTCAAGACTCAACATAAGTATCCTCCCTCTGAAAGACCAACCTAAGTAATTTGAGTTGGGACAAAATTGCTACCTTGTATAATTCCTTCCACCAACATTCTGATTTTTCTTGTAGAAGCCGCCATTCCATAGCCATTTCATACTCGATTGTATTCGGTTGAGAACAGTGTGAAGTTGACACTGTTTTTCTCTGTTTAAAAGCAAGACCAAGGTTAGGCCAACCAAAATCCAGATAGCAATAGAAAATTAGTTTAATAAAATAAAAAGTAAACGAGAAAGAACCAACTTCTAATAACTTTGGAGTCGGAAAACAACATTTTATCCTATGTTTTACAAGGAAAAACAATGAAACAGAATATGCTAATTTTATTCAGTGCACTCAAAATATTGCCATCAGGCCTAATTCTAGGCTCAGGCTGGACTAAAATATTGCTTTCAGCATCACTTAAATTGTAACTGAACCAATGGTTGTTAATTACACACAATATCTTCAGTTTGATGTGACCGATGCAGTTGGAGTTTATGTTTTTCTATAGAAATATGTCCAGCAAATTTTGGCTTCCCAAAT
>LPNX010566544.1:46273-107159 GCA_001517045.1 Pseudotsuga menziesii | reverse complement strand
CCTTGAGATTGCAAAGCTCAAGGATGCATATTCCAAGTTCACATAAATAGTCAATGTGTCAATTATTGGAGACAGATGTAAACTTGAGGGGCATATCAGACTTGCGTTGAGAGGCTCTACAATTTGTATTTCCTGTCTAATCTTTGGGGAAGCTAGGAGCTAGCTTTAAGCTTATAGAGTCTGTACTTGGAACTCTGACAAAGTTTAGAGGAATTGTGAGCAAAGAAAACACAGGGAACCTGAACAAAATTTTTCTGAGCTCCTCGTTGCATGGTTTCCCATCACACGTTCATCCAGGGAGTGCAGCTGTGGTCTCTTCTACCCTCTCTGTTGAGGGATTTTTGTGTACAATTGAGCAATTTTTCAGAGCAAGAGATGCATCTGGAGGTGTATCATATTCATTTTTTGAAATCTCAAATGGGTCTACGCTCATTTTCACTAAAGAATAGGACCTCACCATTAAGAAAAGTAAAACTGATATCAGCATACAGGTCCTAGCACTCATCTCTGTTTGAATCTCTATGTGGAACAAACTCTGAAGAGGTAGTTTTCAAATATTGTATAATTACCCCTTTATTGGGTATATAACATGCCACCCCTACTCAAAATGCTTTAGCCAGAATGCTCACAAACAAGATCCGATAATTCTGATAGAAGAGATCAAGCAATGGGCTCTTCAACTACGAAGGCACTAAATCCAACTAGAAACTCAAAACTCAAACAATATGATTCAAAATGGCCTTTTTTAATAATGCTAATCTCACAAAAGAAAAGATAAGAAAACATTACAACTCAAAAGGATTACCAAATATCTCTATGTAATGCATCTCACTTTCAGTGAACATCAGTTCACTTTTGCATTTCAATGTAGCCAAAAGCAACTCAAAGTTTGGAAGTATAATTGCATAACCCCTCCAAGACTAAGACCACATACCACTTGCATACATTTAAAAACATATAAAATACACTTGTTTTTAAAAATTCACTGAAATCAAATTGGGAAATCTTCTAAAGGCCCAACAATTTGATTTGCCATCTATTACAATGACTCATTACTGGGAAGCAAGTCAATATCATAACCTTGGTTCTTAATTTAGTTTCTATGAACCATTAACCTGCCTCAATCGTAATCTCTTGTCAAAATCATCAGTAATACTGGTTGGAGTATCTTACACTTGTGTAATTTGCCGGCTCTCATGATTTCCCCGTAGAATTGTAATTCTATCCCTATAGCGCACTTTCAGAGCAACCAGCAGTGTCACTGTCTCCACAGAATAGTATCCCTGATCTGTAAAGATATCGATAAGATATAGGTTGAGTTTAAAATTTTAAATTAGACATGCTAAGCTTCAAACAGAATATTTGCATTATGCAATAGAGGGAAAATAATAAGATCATGCAGCAATATTATCCTTATCCTGAAGAGCAATAAAAGAAGAAACTTGAAATTC
Source organism: Pseudotsuga menziesii (assembly GCA_001517045.1). Lineage (NCBI taxonomy): Eukaryota > Viridiplantae > Streptophyta > Pinopsida > Pinales > Pinaceae > Pseudotsuga > Pseudotsuga menziesii. The sequence continues at coordinate 105,708 of LPNX010566544.1, read as the reverse complement.
TGTTGCCACATTTTTTTGCAAAGAAACACTATAAAGTTCCATAACTGCCCTGTGCCATATCAATTCAGTCTGAAAAGAAGACAATAAGCATACCAAGCTTCCTGAAAACTGTTTTGTTTGACAAGGAATACATTCACTTTAATGTTATCAATATTTTGTTACACATTTGTGTCTCTTTTAATCTCCAGTAGGGTATAGCTGAGAAATTTTATATGAACTGCACGGTGTTAATAGGCTTAAACTGACTGCATAGCGACCACGAGGGAAAAATCTCGCTTACAAAGTCTCATTATAGAAACCCAGCTATGCTTCTCAAAATACAATGCAACAAATGTATATTGTCTACATAGCAATATTTTGGGAAACTAAAACTTTTTAAGTGGCACTGAGATAGTGACTAACATGTGGAAAGAACAAATAATGTTTCTTTAATAATTGATATCACAAAAACCATTCATTGAAAATAAAAGAAATATGAGCGAATGAATGTAATTTGAAGTTTGAACCGGCCTGAGTGACAGCAGAACACCTAGGAAAAGAAGAAAGCAGCACTAAACCATTGTGCCACCTTTGTGCTGCTCTGCAACGGAGGCCAAGAGGGATTTCTTTGGCTTGTCTACTAACCAGATACCTTTGAAACTGATCTCTCAATGCCCAGGTGGATTTGTTTCCACATTATTCACAATAAATGTGTCACTTGAATGACTGGAATATTTTTGTATGACCTGGCTACTTTTTTTGGTTAAGATCCTTCCCTGCACCATTCTTTATTGTCGCCTCACGTTTCGTATTGTGCCCTCCACGACAACGTTCCTGCTATGTTAACCACCTCTCTTCCCTTGTGCTTCAATATGAACAATATTTTTTCCCATTGAATTCTTTAAATCATGAAAAATAATGCCATGGTGAAACCTACTGTTGCAGAGAATACCCAAATGTATGGTCTGATGAATTTGTAAAAGAATAAGAAGCAAAAGGCCTGTGACCATAACAAAAAATGGAAAAGGAATTCCCCGGGAAACCTCTATCTAGATTGATTTTGGGAGGTGTTGGGTCTATACCCAGTGAAATCCGTTGGGAGGTGTTGGGTCTATACCCAGTGAAAATAATAATTGAACTTTTGGTTTGGTGAGTTTTGTTATTGTTTCACACAGAACGATAATAAAACATAACAAAATCATTAAATAAACAATCTAACTGAAAATGCTAATCCTCTTAATATACCACCCGTTTTATATTCCTGGTCAAAATTGCAAAAAACCTTGAAGAACCTTTTGCATCATATTTCCAGACAACCCTACTTAAAGATACATCTACAAGGCTTTCATATTCAAATTACCCACTTCATTCCTACCTGTAATCCACCCCAGAATTTGCAGGAAAATGCAAATCCCCATCCCAATAATACTCTGTAAAAAAATACAAATATTAAAAACATCCACAACAAGAAGGCATATGCAGAACCTATAATTATTACCCAAATATTCTCTCAAGAAAACCCTATACTAGACAAATCTGCAGACAATTCACTTCCCAAACTCTAGAAATCCCAACAGCCCACCCCTCTCCACAGCCCAAACTAATTCCAACCCAGGAGATCTTCGGAATTCTACAATACTGAACAATTGGGTATCCATCCATTGAGAAATTAAATCTTTAAGATGTGCTACAATCTTAGAAAGCGAAAAGAACAAAAATATTGATTAAATTTTAAAGAGTTTGAAGCACCTACTCATTATACAGACTGAATATATCCTCCAGTACTGTCAATACCCTTCTATTACACCCGAGACACCCCATTTAGACACAGTACGGCAGGGGATGCTCCCTCACAGCTCACCATCCCTAGGGGATAGGATGCATCCACAACCCTGTGGAACATTAGAAAGAATCCACAAAAATCAAACTACTAAGACAAAAAATTATGCACAATTAACTTGCAGGCCTTTAACAACTGCAGAATATATGTTACATGTTGGTGTAGACCGAAAGTGGAAATGTGGATATCAGGAATAAAAAGAGAAGACAATTAAAGCACAAATGAAGAGTTTGGGGGATTTTGAGCAAGGCCCTTTAATACGAATACAAATTAACCATCGAAAGGAAAGAAAAAGTATATACTTGGACTTCCCTAAGATAAGTTATAACAGAAACCCAAGATCCACATTCCCAAGCACACCGATGCATGAGTGATTGTGATTTGTGTGCACATAAGAAAAATCACAGGAATTTAACTGTTAACACTTCCACAAGAATCACCTGTTACCCACCATACAAAACCTATTGTCTAACATCAAAGACAGATTATGTAACAATTTAGCAACCTTGCAAAAGATACACCAAGATAATTCAAACATGAAAGAAACAGGGGCATCAACAAGCATTCCTAAAATCACGGACTAACAAGTTCACAACAATGACAAACTTTCAAAATAGCATTTATAAAAAAAGGAAATACCTCCACCTCGATCTACTCAATAAACTAAGCAAGAAAATTTTATGACAGATTGGTCCTCAGAAATAATAGTTCAGATGTTGAAAGACAGGAATTTTCAATAACCATTAGTCTACTAGTAATTCAAACAGCACAAAGCTACTCTGTCATTGTGGTAAAAACTCAAGCGTGTCTGGCCTAAGAGAGCATTTGACAATAAAGCACATGAAACCCAATCAAACAGAACTAGCGACTCACCTACATAGTCCCCCATGAATAAATAATTAGTGTCAGGAGCCTTGCCACCGATACGGAACAGCTCCAACAAATCATGGAACTTCCCATGGATGTCTCCACACACTGTAACAGGACACTTCACAGGCTGCACATTCCATTCCTCCACCAGAATTGCCCTGGCGTGTTCACACAGACTCTTTACCTCAGCCTCGGATAAATATTTGCATTCCAACAGTTGCTCTATCTGTCTATCCAAATCAGCATAGGAAGGAATATCTGATCCCAAGCGGATCCAGCACCAACCGATCTCTCTGTTAACAAATCCAAAATCTCTCCTCGCCTCTTCTCCAAACGCCCCAAAATCCAATAGCTAGCCAGAGTCAAAATCCTTGACTAACAATAGAAAGCTCCAGATCTCCCAAAAGCCTGGCCTGTTTTCCAAAATTCAAAACCCTACCACTTTAAACAATCAGAAGAGAAAGTTTAATCACCATTCTGAGAAAAACCCACCTTTCATATAAGCATTCCACCGCTGGAAATGCAATCAGATCCACAACAGGTGCCCTCGTTACCGGCCCTTTGTCGCTGTCATTATGTATATGTACTAGAACATATACAATCAGATTTAATCCAAAACATCAAAAGCTAAAATTACCCAGGTCGGAATTTTATTGTGTATGCCTGCCCATCAAATCGTTTTACCTCATTTCGCCCTGAAATTCTTCTGATCTCTCGCCCCCTTCCCTCTGTGTTTGTCACTCACACAAAGTTGAAATCGTCTTTTCAAAATAAATGAAATTCACTCTAATGACGGATACATTGTAGACAAATGAGATCACGATGTGCCCAGTTGTTACATACTCAATTTGTATTATATCATAGTTTGGGCTTTCACAATGTTATATTTTATGTGATATTTTCATATATTTTAATAAATAAATTATCCTTGAACACCCCCTAAAAGGCACCTAAACTTCAATTAGGTTGAATATTTTTAGGTAATAAATAAAGACCAATAACACCTACCCACGAAGACATGTCTCCAATTTGAGAAAAGCTCAAAGTTGTTCAACTAGGGTGGGGTGGGTGATTGAGGTAACCACCATTGACTTTAACGATATATTTTTGAGTACATGAGTACAGGGAAGTAATTTCCATTTTGAATAATAAATGGAAAAAATTTTCACCTAAATGTGTGTCATGTAGCTTCTCTAAATTTTTTAAAATGATACACACATCGATTCATGTCCTAAGGTTGATTGAGCAATTGGTGACTAAAGTTTTTTTTTCTAGTGGCTTGACTGTAGGTTCAATTGTTTGGCACATGGCTCAACTCTTTATGGTTTTTGAGGACTTGATCCTGGTTAGTGCAAAATAGTTTTTTGGTAGCTCGATTCCGGGCTCTTTGTTTCTCAAGAATTTTTTTGTGTTGCTCGATTCTAGTTAGTGTCTCAATTAACTCATATCTCTCTTCAACTCGATTAATGACAACTCTCTTCTATAGCCATTGGGTTCTCATAGTAAAGATTGTTCTCTTTAGAGGTACATATCTCTTTTTGACTTAGTTAATGACGACTCTTTTCAATGGTGGTCTATTACAATACAAAAACGAAGATTCCCTTTTGTGATTCAAAACATATTATCGATCTTCTTATTATAATGACTACAAAACCCTTCATGTATAGTAGATAGCTCTCTTATTTACACTGAATTCTAGCATCTCCAACTTTATAGGATTCAATATTGCTCTGCTACCATGTTAATAAATTAACCATGTATCATGTACATAATAGAAACACAAAACAAAATTTTTATTGGTAATGTAGTTATTAAATACATTCACATCAACCTTATTCAATAAACAATTTTTAACTTAACTATCCATTAAAGTAACACCTATTAAAACTATTTATACTTTAATTAGATTTTTATCATATATTCAAAAATATATTTCAACATAACTATATGGGATTGTTCCTTGCTTATATCTCTTGGTGATCCATACAGATATTGGCCATATAAATAGAAGGTAGGCGTGTAAAGAGTTATCAATAGAAGAGTCAATATTTGCTAGCTCCGCAGGAAGAAGCCTAAAGAGTATCTCATTCCTGCCCGTTCATGATCAACAGTATTTTTATATCAAATCACCTTGAATCAAATCCCAACTTCTTATTCTTAACCTAATTTTATTTCTTATTCATAAATATAAAATTAAAACTTTCTAAATAATTTCAATGTCAAACCATAGCCACATTAACAAAACACATGATATAATTTAATTTCACTAGAACATTAACAAAACACAAAATATAATTTAACCTTGAAATCAATTTATATTTTAGACATTTATTTAATAACCTTTATAATTAAATGGTTTAATCAACCAAATGGTTTAGATGGTTTATATCTTATATATATAAGAATCATGTTATTTGGCCACTTTTCTAAGATTGCTAAATGAAAAGGCTCTAAGTTTATATAATTTAATCTCACTGGCACATTAACAAAACACAAAATTTAATTTAACCTTGTAATTGATTTATATTTTAAACATTTATTTAATAACCTTTATAAATGGTTTAATCAACCAAATGGTTTAGATGGTTTATATCTTATATATATAAGAATTATGTTCTTTGGCCACTTATTGCTAAATGAAACCACTCTCTTTGGCCACTTATTGCTAACTTAGGCGTCAGATATGCGACGGCCGTTCCGTCGCTTAAGCGACGCTCCCTAATGCGCCGTCGGTAAAGAGACGCTTAAGAGACTAGCCGTCGCTTAAGCGACGCTTATGGCCACATTTACAAAAAAAAAAAAAATAACCTTGTGATTTTTGGTGAGTTTAAAAAAATAAATCCACCCGCCGTCGGATTTTTTCGTCAGATTTTGGATCGAAATGTAGTAGTGCACAAACTAGGCGAAGGTAGGGTGGCTAACCCCTACCCAGCGGACTTCTTTCCATGGTGGCGGCGGTAGATCATTGCCATTGATGACTACCCCTATGTAGGGATATATTTCCTGGGAGATTCGGACATGCCCCTACCACCAGGAGTGGCATATGGCAACATAGGTAACGAATCCCAAACCCTCTTTTTAAGCTTTTTGAATTATTAATTTTTTGTGTGTTTTTTATATATTGACTCAAAAGACATGTTTTTGTGTGACGACACATAGTGACAATCTGTCATGTGTATGCAGATGTTGGACCACGGTGACCTGATGGTTTCCTTCGTCATAGACGAAGGGGAAGGGGAGACGACATCATGGGTGCGGATGCAGAGCAGATGCTCCAAAGCATCCACACAAACTTTGTACGCTTGACACACAGGGTACCCATGGCGCAAGTCAAGGACTTTATTGAGGCCATGCAATGCCAGGTGGTTGGTGTACCACGGGCATGGGTTCAATTATTTCGACGGCTAGCTAGAGCTGTGGTGTGCTACCACGATCAGAACCAACCCCCCCACCCTCAGGCTTAGAGTTCTGAGAGTATTTCTTTTTGCACTACCGTGTATTATATTTTGGTGGCTCGAAAGCCCTGATTTTGTATTATGACGTCACATTTTGGATGTTAATGAAAAACTTTTATGATGATTGATTTTATTTATTTACATGTGTGTAAAAAATGTATGTTTGTGATATGCTTATGGTCTATGAAACAAATGCCAATCTAACACATAGTTAGCATATGAGTCAACAACTTGATTAAAAATTCTTGAAACATGTATGTATGTTATGTTCTCAAATTTCCGTTCGAGCAATCTCGCACATAAGAATCTTCGTAATAATGTTGGATCCTTAATACGATACAAGCCATTAAGCTGTGAAACCACTAACTGCGAATAAAGACATACCTCAAGAGTGAGAACACCATGTGAAATGGCATCCTGCAATAACTCGATAACAACATGATATTCAGCAACATTGTTCTAAGAAGGCCGTGAACATACGCCTCCTGAAGACAATACTTGACCCGTAGGAGTATAAATCACCCAAGCAGCCAAAGCTGAGTTTTGAGTGTGACGGCTAGCACCATCAGTGAATCCTATGTAAGCGATGGACTCCATCGACATCTGCCATAGGAAACGAAAGCTAATCAACAAACCCGATCACCATAAGAAAACCTAGCTATGAAAAAAATTGTACAATAATATACAACAATCAGCCCTGGTTGAAGATCATGCATAGTATTTTTTAAGATAGAGTCCATTTCTAGGCTTTGCCAAGGCTATCCCTTCATAATCCACCAGCTCATAGGCACCCTTCTCTAACACACGTTTGACTATGTAAGGACCATGCCACATGGGATTAAACTTCCCTTCCCCCAAGGGTTCTTTAGCTTGATCCCACAAAAGGACTAAATCACCTTCACTAAAATTCCTAGGACGGACAGACTTATCATATTGGACCTTAACGGGACACTTATTTACTTCTAGAGCCACTAAGGCATCCCGACACTGCTCATCAAGCTGCTCTAAATGGACCAAATGTTTCTCCAATGCAGAAGTGTCTGGTAAAATCTCTATAGCTAGCTTCAACGAAGGGATTTCGCATTCAACCGACAAGATAGAATCCACCACATGTACTAGCTGATCTGTAGAGAAACCAGTGGCAGTCTCAACCACGGTTCTATAGGCCCACAAAGCAGGATATAACATGATATGCCAATTCATCTTGCTTTGCATGATGGTTCATTGGAGAATGGACTTAAGTGATTTATTCACTGCTTCAACCTATCCATTCACTTGTGGGTAATAATAAGAGGAGTGCTCCTACTTATACCCTAACTTCGAAGCCAACTCTTTCATCATTTTATTCTGAAAGTGCCTACCATGGTCACTGACAAGCTCTTTCGAAATGCCAAACCGAGTAATAATTTAGTTGAAAATGAAATGTGCGGCTGTCTCACCGTTGGATTTAATCGTGGGCATAGCCTCTGCCCATTTTGTGAAATAATTGATAGCCACTATAATGTGATGATGCCCCCCAGCTGAATCTGGGTTGCAATATATGAATTCAATCCCCCACTTGGTGAAGGGACCGGCGGTGATAATTGGATGTAATAGGGCAGGATGCGAGCGCATATTGCATGCAAACACTTGGCAAGGGTCACACTTCTTAACCGCATTGACACAATCTTTGAAGATCGATGGCCAAAAATATCCCGCTCTCAAGAGTTTTTGGGCTATTGAAAGCCCAAATAAATGACCACCACATGCCCCTTCGTGGCAATCATTTAGCACAACCTCAGCCTCATCATGGGTTAAGCAACGACACAAAATGGAATCTACCCCACGGCGGTTAAAAGGGTTATCCACTATAATGTAGTTCTTAGCTACATGACATAATCATCATTGTTCATCCCATGAAAGGTGAGTAGGGACCTTCAGCATTTGAAAATATACAATGATATCCCCATACCATGGGTCCAAAGTTGAGATAAGTAAAATATGCTCATCGACAAACGTATCCTCATAAACCTCCTCCTCCTCCACACTTGGAAAATCAGAAATGAGCTCTGCAAAGATCAACGATTTCTTCAATTTCGCCAAAACGAATTTGAGATCGAATTCTTGCAAAATAACAATCCACTTATTATATTTTCCCCTGATCATCCTTCTAGTGAGGACAAACTGAAATAGATTGACATGAGCTACCACCAAGGTCTGGCGAAGGAGAATGTAATGTCTCAATCTCTGAACCACATGAACGGTGGCTAAGGAAACTTTCTCCACATGAGAATAACAGATTTTTGCATCAATAAGGTTCTGGCTCAAATAATATATGACATGCTCATGGAGCTCCTCATCCTCTTGAACCAAAACCATACCAACCGTCTCCATGGATGCGGCCACATAAATAAAAAAATCACGGCTATAGTCAGGTGGACTAAGCATGGGGGATGATGTTAAGGCTTGCTTACGAGCATCAAAGGACTCCTAGGCTCACTCATCCCAGCAAAAATTAGTGTCGTTCTTTAAAAGATGCATAAATCCTTTAGTCAAATTGGAAAAATTAACAACGAATCTCTGCAAGAAATTTTCCATGCCTTGCAAACACTGAAGATGTCTAATATTACGCGGGGTAGACAATTGAAGTATTGCCTCAACCTTTAAGCGATCGAATCTTATACCCTCCTTGGATACAATGAACCCTAGCAAGCGACCAACAATCACGCAAAAGATGCACTTATGAGGATTTATCCTAACCTGGTAATGGTGGCATCTTTTGAATACTAATCTCAAATGTTATGGATGACGTACTCTCAGACGAGAATGAGCAGCAAGATCATCCAAATACACTTCGATAATTGTTTTGAGATCATGAAAAATTAAGGTCATAACCGGCTGAAATGTAGCTCCGACGTTTTTAAGACCGAAAGGCATATTTCGATATGCAAAGGTACCCCAAGGAAAAATAAATGCACTTTTATGTTGATCCTTGGGTTTGATCTGAATCTGATTATATCTGGAAAAACCATCCATGAAGGAGAATACCTTGCTCCCAGCACACTCATCCAAAATCTGATCAATAAATGGTGTGGAAAAATTATCCTTAGGACAAGCACGATTTAAATCACGGAAATCGGTGCATATAAGGATTTCTCCCTGCTTCTTATCAACCGGAACGGGATTTGAAACCCACTCCATCAAGGGAGCGGGATAGATAAAATCGGCTTTCAACAGCTTCTCTATCTCAGCTTTAATAGCGGGTGCTTTTCTAGGATTCACCGCATGCAAACGCTGTCGAACGGGCTTCACATTTTGATAGGTCTTGATCTCATGTTCGATAATAAGAGGGTTGATACATGGCATTTCCTCATATGACCAAGCAAATATGTCATGAAACTCTTTAAATAGCTCGGTATACTCCTTGATTTCATCAGGGGAACAATCCACCCCAATGTAGACGTTCTCAACTTTGCTAGGATCGTGAGAAATATTGATAGGAATAGTAGGTGATAAATTCACCATGTTCCCATTAGTCATCTGACCAGGAGACCTCAATGTAATCACGTGACTACCAATATTCTCACTAAGAATCTCCCTAATGTCCTCATGCTCCATACGGTAAGCTCAGGAAGAAAATATGATCTACGATGTAACTCTTCCAAGGTGGTTGAACCCTAGACATGGCCTCAATAATGGCTTCATCTGATGGAAAAACATTGTCAAGGAAATCCTGTGCATTAGAGGACTCAAATTCCCATGCCGACACCACATATAGGTCCTCCTCCTCCGTCCGCGAAGAGGAAGGACTAGGATCTGCAACACAATCAAGATTCACTTGATATGCTATCATTGCTACAGGCAACGACACATCTGTTTCGACAGGTCCATTCGAAGGACTCGGTGAAGGAAGAATCCAAGGATATTCCATATGGGTAGTGCAAAAAGACACTGAATTCAATGAAGACAAAGCCCCACCAAAACTAGATCCAATCATAATAATAGGTGCAGGACAGCTAAATTTCCCCATAAGAGATGGATACATACCTACACCCATACTCCTAGTTGCCGGCTGAGAATGATCAATAATAGGGATAGAAGTTCCTGATGATGCACTAACACTTGGATTATGAAATGATGTCTGATCAATCGTAACGATATTTCCATTAAATGGAAATCATACTACTCGAAAGAGAGAAGAGGCTATGGCTTGCATACTATACATCCAATTCCGGCCAACAAAATATTGTAGTCAAGGGTGCATCAACCACCTCTACCTCGATCGTGACAGTATTACCTCCCAATTGGACCTTAAGAGAAGGAAGAATCATGTGCGGCCGAAATGATCTACCATCAAAGGCAGTCAACATAGTAGCGGATTGAGGCAACTCAGGTGAACCCAAACCCTTCCAACATGACAAAGACATCATGGAAGTAGTAGTGCCTTCATCAATCATAGTGCGTTTGGCGGTCATATTAAGACACTCTACATGAATCAAAAGAGACATGTAGTAAGGAAAGCAAGGTTGTAGTCCCATGGTTTCAAATTTGATAATGGAATAAGAGTTATCATCATTAACCCCAAGAGCAGAAAGAAAGGATTTCCTTTGTGGAGGACAACTATGAACTACTTCAAGCACGAACATCACATAAGGAGTTTGGCCTAAATCCTCGACAACAGAATAGTTTTGGGTGGCTCGGGAATTGGGATTGTTCCTCAAACGCTTTAGTACTCCCTTAGGAATGCGAGGTGCAACTTTAGGTTTATCCATATGGTTTTCAATATGCAAAGGGCTCTCGGTTGGAGCAGGTTCTTTTCCAAGGTCTGGTTGTGACGAACCATAATATTTCGCATGAGTCACAACCTTAGTAGCATGTACCATGTTGATGCAACCATGACTAGTATTGGCTTCCAGCTGATTTTGATCTCCACCTGATGCACAATGAGGATAATTGGTCCTCGATTTCGTATTTTGATTATGGGGTAAAGGATTAGTTAGCACAGCTAGGCCTTGTGCTATGAATCTCAATGCATCTTCCATATGAGGGCACAAGTGAGTGAGGTGGTCCTCCTTACACAATTTGTAAGGAAAATTTACCTTACATTTAGACTAGTGCTTGTCCCCCCTAGCATTGCGGGCGTTCTTGTCATTAAAATTAGCATTTTCATTCTTGTTCCCACCCTTACAATTATTTTTGCCCTTTTTCTTATTCCTTCCGGGCTGCTGGTTTCCCTTCTGGTCCGACGATTGCATGGAAAGTACACTCACCATTTGGGTGGGTTGAGACGAAGTCGTGGCTTGTCCTGAAGTGGATTGATTAATAGACAATTGGCTTACTTGTTTCACAATCGAATCCATAGGTTTGGCACTTGTGCAACCCACGATGCCATCAGCATGTGGTCCAGGCTTGATCTTGGGATCAAAACTAAATCACAGAGTGTTAGGTATAATCTCATACAAAAGTCCGGATTGAGCATAGATCAAATCCAACTCTTGTGCCCTAAAAATTGCTTGTTCCTCATTTTGTACTCTGAATGTAGAAACATCCTTCGCAATGTAAGGTAACAACGACTTGAGAAACCACTCAAGGAGAAATTCCAGTGGTATAAAGACTTTAATCAACCTCTTCCGTCTATGCCATTTCTGAATGTGATCCGAGATATGTGTGGCTTTGTCTTGTTGAAATGTTGACAAGACTTTTGTACCAACATCGTAATGCACGGGTAGCTAAAAGTGATTGCGGAAAGTCATGGCAAGGTCATCGAATAAAACGAATTCCCCCCTTGGTAACTCTATATACCATTTCTCTACAGGCCCGGTGAGGGTGTGTTGAAATAGCATTAAATGGATTGAGTCATCATGTAAGGAATTGGAAGAGAACCAAAGGTGAAAAGTAGTAACATGATCACTATGATCTTCTCCACCTTTGGCCTCGAACTTGGGAATGTTCAAAGGAATCTTGTTAGGGACAGCTGGCCAGGTTGGGTCATGAGATACCGGATCATTCATAAGTCTTGATAAGTCAGGTAAGTTCAACGTTGCGAGGAAAGGGAGTCTAGGTTGAGCCGGTCTATGCCACGCTCCCTGATAGTTATGGTTCATGTAAGGCTAATTGCTGTAAATACCATGGTCTTGGCCATAATATCCTCCTCCCATTTGACCCGTGTAGGGCTGCATGGAAGCATTATGATGTGGTGTACCTTGACTATGGGGTGCTATAAAGACATAATTGGAAGAGTAAGAAGGTGGTTGATACCCGTACCCATAGGGTTGATAGTTCTGTCCATACTGTGGTCCATAAGACTATCCATGAGAAGCTCCATACGGTGTCCCTTGGGATGTCCCATGAGAATATCCATAGTTAGGGATATGGGGAACTCCTTGCGATGGACCATGAGATGATCTAGAAACAGGAATATGACCTCCTGAGACAACATGAGGTACTTGACTCTGAGATACTACTGTGCGAGTAGTCATAGTATGAACAGGGCTAGTAGTGATATTGTGGCCCGAAGGACCATAGAAATGAGGGGGAGGAAGGGTTGTAAAAAATGCATTGGAAGGAGTAGGGTTTGAGGACGAAGGGACATGTGAAGGGATGTAAGTGGTGTTTCCTATGGTCACTCGTCTTAGTTTTGGTATCCGCATATGACTACTAACACTAGGTCTAGGACGGACATGTGAGGTAGATTCCAGCACCGAGATGGAAGGTGCAATGTGATTAGTGCTCCCAAATCTCTCTGCATGGAAAGAAATAGGAGTGCCCCCAGGCGTAGTGCTAGGTTCAACTTCTGACTCGACATGATGTAACATATCATGTGCAGGGATATCAGGCATGCCATAATGAACATGACTAGTGCTTGTGGGTTCATGATGAGTCTCGTCTCCTGGAAACCAATATTGGTGACATGTTAATGAGGGATCATAACCAGAATGTGAAGGTATTTTCGGTGAAGGGTCATATACAGGAGTAGAATATGCATCCACAACCTCATGAAGTGGAGAAGACATCTCAGGAATCTCATCCTTGTGATCTCCCATTGTGTGTGAATCAACGTGAGAAGTAGTATGCTTGGACTGTCTATTTCTCTCTCCCAAAGGAGGAGGAGACGTGGGAGGCAAAAGTCCTACAAAAACGACAAGAACGGTGAAGTGTCATGCCTGAATCCATAATGACTCAAAAATGAAAAATACTCAATCTAATTATGCAAACTTTAGGCAAACTAGCGTGCATAGAGCATACACCTATAAAATGTAAAGCCAAACAACAAGCAAACAAGGGTAGGATATGTGAGCTCCCGAATGAAGTAGGTATGTCTCGCCTAGGAGAGGCTTGAGACTCCCATACACAACAAGTAGAGGTTTTTAACCAATTATAGTGGCCCTCAGCTTCAACACATATAATGACTGTGCTGTTTGACCCCTACCTGGCCAGGACACCTGCAGAATAACCTCTGTGAAGTACCCCCTCGATAACATAGGTAAGGAAACTAAGGTAACCTCAATATAATCAATGCTCAGGCACACAGTCGCAGGAGGGATTGTTCCTATGGGCAGGGTAGAAAAGCCCAAAACTCTCGAAAGAGCCCCCATATATGAATACAATCCTGGAAATATCTTCAGTGCTACTCAGTTATGACCAGGGGTCATCCCAATCAATAACCACTCACACTGCCTCGTCCTTAACTCCCTTGTAAGAGGAGAATCCTGAGAAACACTAATTATATAAAGGAATTTCACACTCTCACTTGGACAAACACATAAATGTTTCATTTAGTGGTCTTGGAGAATTTACTCACAATGAACTATTCCAAGACCCTAAAACCTAATATTATTGGTGCACCCTATCAAAGAAAAGAGTGTAATTCATTTTATTATGCGTTGATTTTAATTGGCTTATTACTCAAAATGGAAAATGGTCATGCAACTAATGATGTTATGACGCAACAAGAAGTAAAGCGCACACCTAACAATCAATCCAAATGCACTGTGTTGAATGAAACACGGGGTGTGCTACTACGTAAAGTGCAAAATTTTCCTTCAAATGAATATGCAATCATTTCTATGTGAAAATCTAACTAATACTCTCCAAGCAAACCTAATGCAAGTACCATGCAAAATGCAAAATGCAACAATGCATAATGATGCAAAAAGCAAATGTTTTTGTATTTTTTGAATTAAAATGAGATAATACAGCAAAAGTATGACTCTACAACCCCCAGGCTCTACAAGCACTGTCAGACAACACCCAAGCAAAGAACTAAAGTAAAAGAGACCTAATGCACTACTCCCAAAACAAAAAATAGAAAATGAAGTGACAAGAACATTCTAAAAAAAATCAAACTAAAAAGCATTTTTGGTCAGAAACAGAGGTGTATACAGACTCCAGAAGCATCCAATAAGACTCAAAAATCATCCAAACTCACCCAACAACACTTAATCTCCCCCCCAAAGGAAAAACTCAGGGCATACATGACTGTGTGCAAAAAATCCGTGTATATACGCGGCTATTCCAGGAAAAACCGCATGTACACGCAACTGTAAAGACAAAACTCGCGTACAAGAAGAAAAAGAGATGAAAAAAGGAGGTAAACAAAAAAGATGAGACAAAATTTACTCTTATCAGACACTACTAGGCAAACATGCCGCCATACTTGACTCAGAAATAGAGAAATCAGAGAAATTCAAGAACATTGAATGCCAATAAAACCCCCAAAGGAAATGACTAGGAACTCCCTAGTATGGTTGCCAATTCTGTTACGGAGAAAACTTCCTATGGCTTGGGGTACCACAACAGACAGAGTAACCATAGAAATCAATCCCTTCCCATATGCAAGAGAAACAAAACATCTAACACTAAAGGATATTGAAACATACCTTATTCTGGATGGTTGGTGTAGATCCTCGTTGAGCTTTTCCAATCTCGCTTATATTAGCAATTTGCTCTCTCAACAATAAGCAAACATGAAAAGCATGCTATATAATGGTGTTATAACTACTCTAGAATATATAACAATAACATATAAGCATTTAAAAGCATCTATGGATTCAATATTATTTTAAATACACATTATTGGACAGGAAAAGATATTTCTATTAATATAAATCAGAGATTATAATAGTGACAACCTCTGTCGGCACGTATACGAACCGGAGAAACTGAGTCCTCCACCTAGGCCGCCACCACTTCAATCCTCAATCTCTTGATAGCAAGCTCACAAGGAAAGGAAAGCTTGGGAAGAACAAAAATTTCTCCAAGGGACAAAGGGATGTAGACTCAAGTATAAGCTCTGGCAACAATGGATTATAGTTTTCTTGCTCTTCAATTCCTCCCTTTTCAATGTATCCAAAGGGTTCCTTATATAGTGTCTCAATTGGGTA
Organism: Pseudotsuga menziesii; assembly: GCA_001517045.1. Classification (NCBI taxonomy): domain Eukaryota; kingdom Viridiplantae; phylum Streptophyta; class Pinopsida; order Pinales; family Pinaceae; genus Pseudotsuga; species Pseudotsuga menziesii. The sequence goes on along the minus strand of LPNX010566544.1, from coordinate 90,202 downwards.
ACGGAAGGTCAAATCCGAGCGATCCGAAGGCATATAGAAGGCCAAGAGACAAGTGACTTGGATCAACATCAAAGAAAACTCCAAAACTATTTGGCCTTTTGCACACATCTCGATGTACATGGGTTTGAGGGTCATATCCGTGTATACACACGAGAATAGGTTTAAAAGTCATGTATGGAAAATAATGCATGTTTTTAGGGATGATCTTGGAAACATCAAAGGTACAAAAATAGTCCATGGTGTCCAAAGAGTTTGCAGAGGGACAGGGAAGGCCATAAATATGTGATCCACCATGTGTGGTAAAATCAATTGTGACATATGCCCCCTAATGTGTGAGGTCAGAGGAGTGATACGATGGCCAAAATACATTATAAGTCCATCTCAGAGGTGGAGTGATGAAGAACCAGGTGGAAGAACTAGCCATCCATCATTATAGTACAAATATATTTGCATATGACTATAAGTACATACAACTGTCTCGGATACATAAGATTACAATGGCCATGAATAGGCATGATACAAAACATGACATGTGTGGTCATCACCACGTACAATATAGATAGATCAGAATCTCCATGATGAAGATATACAAAGGATCATGATCTCCATGAAAGCTGAAGATATATAATGGATTAAGATCTCCATAATGGCTAATGATATCTGACATACATTGGAATCAAGTCACGAGAGATGAAATCTCATGAACACTGACACGATCAAGGAGGTAGCATATATGAAATGTCACCAATCTGGAAGGTCTTCTACACAATCCACTACAAGTACATGTCCTACTATGTGAATAGAGGTGTCGAGGTCGAACATAGTAGTTCGTCATCTGATTACCGGTCATTGATGTATATCGTTAATAGACACGATATCACCCACCGATAATGAAAATGGGAATCAAGGTACTAGAGTGAAATCTAACAAGTGTGAATAAATTTGTTGAGATCGAACACTTGAGAGAATCCATCAACTAGGGGACAATGATGTATTTCCAAAACTGTCGATGGAAAGAGAACCTGCCACTGATGACTGCAAGTCCCAAGGCACTCAAAATGACTCTAGATTCCTATCCCAGAATAAATGATCAGAAATCGATGGGATGAAATCTGCTGAAAGGAGGGAATTAACATTAGAGGAAATTTCAACTCAAAATTGGCCTCCTAAAAAGAAATAATAAAATAATACTAAAATACTAAAATAATATTTATTAATTTTGGAGGAAGAAAAGAAAAAAACTACTTTTTTGTTTGTATTTTTGACATATCTCCCCGTGTTTTTACTCAAATTTCGATCGGGAGAGCTCGTTGGCTGCATAATTAAATTCTACATCCAACGTGTACCCACTTGGCATACTTTTGATGGACCTCGCTACCGCAAAAACAAGAAATACCTGAGCAAGGTATCAGGTAAATTGTTGTTAAGGTGGAGATTGTTGGAAACGGGTGACAACCGTTCTCTCGGTGGCTGCATAACGGACTTACCGAATTAATTTAGTTTTTTCAGTTAATATTAACTGTGAAATAAATGTATATATTCCTCGTATTCTCGTAGAGAAGAGTCAGAGAGTTGTAATCTGTTGTAATATCCATTCATTGAATAATAAGGAAGACCGATACCATTGCTCCATGGATGTTTCCCTCTCGGGGGTTTTACCACAGTAAATTCTTGTGTTCATTGATGAATGTTTGTTAATATATTATGTGTATTATTTTCTCTATGGATCTCAGATCCAACAAGTGGTATCAGATCCTGAGTGCTGAAGGAGACCCTATGTGGTAGTGTCTGCATTTGCTGAATGTGGAGAAATCCGGTGAAGAAAGAGAATCCGCTGCTGGAAGTAAATATTGAGCACATCTGTGTGGACTATTGGAAACTGAGAAGAATAGGGTGGAACGAACCCAGACAGCCTGAAAGGATTGCAGTCTATCCGCTGTTGGTGCATGGAGTCTGTCAGCCGTTGGTTGCTGCTGTTGCAGCTGAACCTACGTGAATTGCTAGACTACTTCTGTGTTTCTTGCAGAGTGGTAACATTTACATTTTTCCTACAGTTATTGTTTATGGAATAAGGAAATGTGCTATGGAATAAAGCAAATGCGTGAAGTTTGAATAATTTCTGCCGTTATTATTTATGGAATAAAGACTTGTGCTAAAGAATAATAAAAAATTTGGAAGTTTGGAATCAAAATTTTTATTGGAAGGCTGAAACTAGAAAGTTTTGGAATAATAAAAAAATTTGGAAGTTTGGAATAAATTTTTTTATTGGAAGGATGAAACTGGAAAGTTTTCAAATAATAAAAAAATTTGGAAGTTTGGAATAATTTTTTTTTATTGGAAGGATGAAACTGGACAGTTTTGGAATAAATAAAGAATTTAAAATTCAATCTTTGTGCTGCAAGTTTTTTGGAAATATATATTTCAAATAAAAGTAACTAGCAGTGAATTTTTTTTGTTTGTTGAGAAAATGGAAAAATCACAGAGTTTTAAATTTGAAATTGAAAAATTCAATGGGAGCAACAATTTTGAGTTGTGGAAGGTCAAGATGAGGTATATGCTGATACAACAAGGAGTGGTGAAGGCACTGTTAGGGAAAACCAAGAAACCCTATGATATGTTCAATGAAGACTGGAATGAGATAGATGAAAAAGCTCTGAGTGCTATTCAATTATGCTTGGCCGATGATGCTTTATTTAACATTGTGTCTAAAACTACAGTAGCAAGTCTCTGGAAAAAACTAGAAAGTTTGTATATGACCAAATCCTTGACAAATAAAATCCTCCTGAAGCAGCAGTTATTTACCTTGCGTATGAAAGAAGGTACACAAATTTATCATCACTTGAATGCGTTCAATACTCTTGTTTGTCAGTTGTCTAGTATGGAAGATATTATTAGTTCTAAAGACAAGGAGATTTTAATGCTGTGCTCTCTGCCTGAGTCATGGCCACATTTTGTAACCTCTATCAGTTTTATCTCTATTGAGTCTATTACCTTTTATGATGTTGTGGGAGCCTTAATTTCTGAGGAAAATCGAAAGAAATATAGTCTTGAAAACTTGGCATCAGAAGTAATGGTGGCCAGGGGAAGAACCAGTGAAAGAGGATAACATTCAAGGGGTACATCAAGATCAAAGTCGAAGGGAAAAAAGAGTAAATTGAAGTGTTTGTTTTGCAATAAAGTGGGACATCTTAAAAAATACTACTGGAAACGAAAGCAAGCTTCTAGGGAGGAGAACTCTACAAATGAGGCAAACATAGTAGAAAATGATTCAGGTATGATTGATGAGGTATTAACTACTTCTAATGTCTCAGAATATCATTATTGTTGTTTAGTTGATTCTGGACCATCTCATCACATGTTTCTTCATAGAAGTTGGTTTCGCACATACCAATCTGTAGATGACAGTATAGTTTATATGGGAAATAATGTTACATGTAAAACTGTTGGGATAGGGACTATTACAATTAAAATATATGATGGGATTGTTAGGACTTTAATAGATGTGAGATATGTACCTAAAATAAGGAAGAACTTGATATCAATGGGATTTCTTGATAATTTTGGTTACAAATTTGTGGTTCAAGGTGGAGTCATGAAGATATTGAAAGGTATCTTGGTTGTTATGAAGGAAAACAAATCCGAGAACCTGTATAAACTTGAAGGGAGAAAAAAAATCGGTCAAGCAACAATATATTTAGTTGGTGCAACAGAATTCACTCATCTATGGCATCAATGGTTAGGTAATATCAGTGAAAGAGGAATGAAGGTACTTGATGATCGGAAGTTTCTTCCTAGTTTAAAATCTATATATTTGAAGTTTTGTGAGAATTGTGTTTATGGTAAACAAGCTAGACAGAAATTTAAATCTGGAAAACACACTAGTAAAGGTATCCTAGACTATATTCATTATGATATATGGGGACCATCTCCTAAAATTTCTTATGGGGGATCATCATATTTCGTCAGTTTTATAGATGATTACTTGAGGAAAGTATGGATCTATTTGTTAAAGAGTAAAGCTGATGTTTTTGATATATTTAAGCAGTTTAGACCTTTGATTGAAAAGAACACTGGAAAGTTCATTAAATGTCTTAGAAAAGATAATGGAACCAAGTTTACTTCTAAGGAATTTGATAATTATTGCAAGAAGGATGGGATCGAGAGGCATAAGACCACTATTTACACTCCGCAGCAGAATGTCGTTGCTAAACGCATGAATAGGACTTTTCTTGAAAGAGCAAGGAGTATGCTCAGTAATGCAAACTTGCAGCAGGAATTGTGGGGAGAGGCATTGCTTAGAGCTTGTTACCTAGTCAATTGATCACCATCAATGGCCATTGACTACAAAATTCCAGAAGAGGTATGGACAAGTCAACAATGTGATTATTCTAATCTTAGAGTATTTGGTTGTGAAGCATATGCTATTATTCCCAAAAATCAGCTTTCCAAACTAAATCCTAAATCAAGAAAATTTATTTGTTGGATATGGTGATGGTGTTAAGGGATACAGATTGTAGAATCCTACTGTCCACAAAATCATCATAAACAGAGATGTAACATTTAATGAACTTTCTCTATCAAATTTTGATGTAAGTAATGATTTGAAACATGCTAATGTACCACAATTTCAGCAAGTTCAATTTGATACTCATTCATCTACGAAGGGGAACCATGAGGATGTCCAGGAAGAGGATATTCATGGGGACACTCCTTAGGAAGAGGATGAGCAGACAGAAATAGAGGAGATACCATAGCAATCTCTACGGAGATCCACACAGGACATAAATTTTCCAAAGAGGTATGATGATTTTGTCACATCTGTTGCTTTCATTTCTAATGAAGGAGAACCTAACAGTTATCAGGAAGCATTGAAACTGTCTGACAGTGACAAATGGAAACTTGCAATGAGAGAAGAAATGGATTCTTTGGCAAAGAACAAGACATGGGATTTTGTGGAACTTCCAGAGAGTGGGAAAGTGGTTGCTTGCAAATGGGTGTACAAACTGAATAAAGGAGCTAATGACACTATACCGAAGTGCAAAGCGAGATTGGTTGCAAAAGGGTTTTCTCAGAAGGCAGGTATTGAATTTCATGAGATTTTTTCACTAGTTGTAAAATTTGTTCCTATCATAATTTTGTTAGCACTAGTTGCCTCGTATGATTTGGAGTTAGAGCAGCTAGATGTAAAAACAACTTTCTTACATGGGGATTTAGATGAGGAAATTTTCATGGAATAACCAGAAGGGTTCGTTCAGAATCACAACAAGAAGTTTGTTTGCAAGCTCAGAAAGTCATTGTATGGCATGAGGCAGTCTCCTAGGAAATGGTACAATAAATTTGGTTCTTTCATGGTGAGTCAAAATTTTACCAGGAGTGAGTATGATCATTGTGTGTACTTTAAAAAGTTGGAAAATGACATGCTCATTATTTTTGTTTTATATGTTGATGATATGCTTGTCGCAAGCAAGAGCATGTTTGAAATCAGTAGGTTAAAGGCTCAGTTGGCTAGGACATTTGATATGAAGAATCTAGGAACAACAAATCAGATCTTGGGCATGCATATACATAGAGACAGGAAAAATGACAAGATGTGGTTATCACAAAAGAAGTATGTGGAAAAAATACTTCAGAGATTCGATATGAATAAGGTGAAACCTATTAATATCCCTTTAGCTTCTCATTTCAATATTTCTTTAGGTTTGAGTCCTATAAATGATGAAGAAAAGCAGTATATGTCTCATATACCATATGCTAATGCAGTAGGAAGTCTAATGTATGCGATGATAAGTACAATACCAGATATTTCACATGCAGTTGGTGTTGTTAGTAGATACATGGAAAATCCAGGAAAAGAGCATTAGGCAGCAATGAAATGGGTGCTTCGATATCTAAGAGGCACGAGCAACTATTGTATCACTTTTGATGGTTGTAGTGATGAAGTCTGTGGTTATGTTGATTCTGATTTTTCAGGTGATTTGGACAAGAGGAGGTCCACTTCAAGTTATGTCTTCACTTTGGCAGGTTGAGCTATTAGTTGGATGTCAAAGCTTCAGAATATTGTTGCTTTATCCACTACATAAGCATAATATGTAGCTGCTTCACATGCTTGCAAAGATGCAGTCTGGTTAAAAGGTTTGCCGGGTGAGTTAGGAAAATTTCAAAACACTATAAAAGTTTTTTGTGATAGTCAAAGTGCGTTGCAGCTGCAACCGTTCTCCCCAAATTTCTTAAATTTTGGGCCCCTCCTCATGATTTAATGTTGGTTTTAATCGTTGGATCCTTTGAAATTTTGGTCATGTTTAATTTTCGATGATTCTAAAGATTAACTCTCGCCTTGGTTTTCAAATTTGATTGTGATGGAAATTGTTTCGGGTCACAGTTTTATTTGCTTGTCGATCGGATCAAGTTTCGTTGTTTTGGGTCGCCGTTTCATAGGTGAAGCCAGTTTTTGTCCATTGTTGAATTTTGAAAGTTGTCCAAAACACTTAAATCATTTTTATACATCCGGCCTCGAAAATATGTTTGATCGGAGGCCATTACCTTTTCTCTTTCGTCGTTGCGGCTCTCAAAGCAACTCAACGCCCGAAGTCCAAAATGCTCCGCCAGCCGATGTGTCAGTCTTTAGTCGCTTTCCCGTAACTTTTCTTCTTCCGCCGTTGCGGCTGGGAAAGCCATTTGGCTTTCGATGTCATTATCTTTCTGATTTTCGATTGAGTTTTCCCGCCCTCCCGTCGCATGCCTGTAGCCTTTACTCTTCCATCGTTGCGACTGGGAAAGCCATTTGGCTTCTGATGTCGGTTTCCTCCTGATTTCCGCTGTTGGTATTGTTATCACAAGCCTGTAGGAGGACGAGGTAGTATGGTCGGCACTTGTAAAATGACAATGGTGCACCTAGTCTTCTCTTGTGGATTAGCCGTTTCAGTAGTATAATTTGCTGCTTTGTTTTGTAATGCAAATCTAATGAATGATGCATTCTGGTTTATTCGCAGGTGGACTTGAAGGATTTTTCAGGCAAACGCAGCACGAAGGCACATCTAGGCAGTTTTGGAAAAAGTCAAACCGTGGCTCTCAGGACTGAAGAAAAGGACAAAATGAATGGCAGAAAAGGCACAGACTAGAAAGATCTATCAGTTACTAATAAGAAGATGAATGTTCACAGAAAATAAAAATGGGAAGACAAAGCGGCCTGAAGAAGAATCTGAAACATTCGAGGGACTGGAAAGTCACACGTTTGGGGGCAGCCCAAATTACCTGCTGTGTAGTTTAAATATTGTAAAGATAGGATTTAGAAGGGACTTTTTCCCTAGAAAAAACTTGTAAACCATTTGCTTGTAAGAGGAACTATTTCGTTTTACAATCAGAAACTGCAACTTTTGCCTGTTGGAGAAAGCGAAACGTGGAATGTATCAAATGCAATTAAATGAGCAATGTTGAAGAGGAACTATTTCATTTTCAGCTGTGTTTCATTAATTGTGAGACCATTTTAACTTCCTGAACCTATGTTCTTGTTTAAATGTTCTTCAGTATATTTTGTGATGTTTCCACTGTGAGTAATAAATGTTGTTCATAAAAAAATTGGCTATCTGGTTGTTTAAATATTTGTAATTGTTCATGTGTCTTGAAAGAAGTGTCAGCTAACTGTAACTCTTCATAATGCATGTACAAAATGTATTACTCACCAATGAATGATAATCCTTCTCCCTAGGGATAGTTTAGGTAGTTAGTTTATTTTCTTGTTGTATGCGATTTGGATGCTTGTGAGCCTTAAGACGAGAGGTAAGAACCTGCGCATCACATTGTGACTGTTCCTTGCATCTTTATCACCCTGCATTGTTAATTAGGCACTTGCATCTCATACATTAAGTCAAAAAATACAAAAATATATACGGTGGATCGGGCTGCAACCGGTAAAACCCTTTGTTTTTGTTACCTGACCTACGGTAGCCGGACCGCAAACCAGATATATTCCCTATACCAAACAGTCACAGGCTAGTTGGGAACATTGACTGGGGAGAATCCGTTACTGTTGTTGCCTGTGAATTTCTGGGCCTCAACAGTTTTGGTGCTAGAAGGAGGGCCGCCAGTGCATGGCTGGCCGCGGAAACCCGTTTTTTTGAGACTTTTCCACCGGTAACAGTTCTGAAAGCAGTGGGTTTCATAATCTGATTCCGGAATAAAGGAATAGAGAACATCTATATTCTGTTGGCAACGAAGTTGTTAATGACCTGAGAAGACACACTAGGGCATACGTAAAGAATATTGGAGGGTTGCCAATTATCCCTGAATTTCCTAGAAGAGAATATAAAAGTAAAGACCGTCCTATAGTAGAAGACTCAGTACTGGTTGGAGACTGGGAAGAACTTGTAGAAACAGCCTTACATGAAGTTGTACTACCTTTGAATCAAGAAGGCCCAAATACCCCTTACAGTTCTCCTGCTCACACTCCTGTTGGTTTGCCTCCTCACTCTCCACCCCTACTTATGGTAGGCGTAAATGCCAATCAACCACCCAACCCACCGAATCCACCACCTGCATGGAGAGCCAGATCGCCTTTAAACCCGACCCCTCCATTACATGATTTACCTCAATCCTTTGAAAAGATGCTGCCCAAGTTCGACCCAAATGAAAAGATACTAGTAGATGATCACCTGCAAAGTTTTTATTTGGCAATAGAAGGGTTGAGGGCTGGGGAGTATGAAGATGTAGTGTGCAAACTATTCCCACATACCCTTAAAGGAGCTGCAACATCATGGTACTTTGGGTTGTCTGCTAACTCTATCCCTGATTGGGATACCTTCGAAAGAATTTTCAGAATTAAGTAGGCAATTCAAAAGACTCACGCAGCCCTCATGAAAGGACTATGCGCCTTGAAGAAAGAGAGAAAGGAGAAGGTGCACAGTTTTACTCAAAGATTTGCAGCATACCTCAAGAATTTTTCTGACGTGGACAAGCCTTTAGACAAGGTCTTGATCGAATATTATACATCAGCCTTAGGCCCTGACTTGGCCATGTTTTCCCAAGGTAGGGCCAAGCCTACTTTGGCGGAAACCTATGAAGAGGCAGAAGTAGTGGAGGCCAAAAGAGAAAGTATTGAGGATTATCCCGAACAGTCCGGAGAGAAAGGTGGGGGAAGGAAGGCCTTATTGTTTACTAAGCCTAAGGAGGAGAAATCGCCGGATTATGAAAATATGGCCAAAATGGTGCAGAGGCTTTCTAATAAAATCATAGACTTGGAGAAAGAGAAGGAAACACAAAAGTTCTACAGGCCCTATTACAAGAAAAGAGAGGACAACAATCAGTCTCAACCTCCTCCGCATAATACATCATCTATGAATTTGATAGAGATAGGGATGGAAAATTTTTGCACTTTCCACCAACAACCCCACTATGAAAAGAATTGTCCACAATGGATAAATTCAATGACGTTGGTCATGAATCAGATGTTGGATTCTAGATTAACAGAAGAGGGAGATGAGGAAAGAAAAGAAAATATTACTTCAACGAATGAGCAAGAAGAGGAAACTATGGCTTTGTGGAATTCTGTTTCCTTATTTGATGCTGAAGAGGAAAAGACTCAGGGGTACAAGGACGTCATGGAAACCAACGTAACAACAAGGAGCCAAGGGACGGTTAAAGAAGACAGTCTTATGCTCCCAAATATTAAGAGGCTGCAGAGAAATGTTAAGAAGAAATTTCAAAATAAATCCTTAGCTGATAAAATTCCAGAATTCACTATTACTAGCCAGGATCCTAGGTAGAATGAAACACGGGCCAAGCCCAATGAGGAAAAGATGAAGGCTGAAAAACCTTCCCCCAGTGAACAACAGATGGATTATGACGTCGTGGAGGATTTAAAGAAGATAAAGGCAAACATCTCACTATTCGAAATGTGTAAGGTACCGCAGCAAAAAGAAAGATTATTGAAAGCGCTTGAAGCTTCAGATGAGAAGCTTCCCATTGATAATCATCCTAAAGAAGAAGAAGAAATCGGAGAAACCAACGCTGGAGGTAAGTCTAAGAGCAAACATCCACCTTTCCTCCTCACATTTGAAATTTTTAATCACAACGTACATAATTTCCTGGTAGACTCAGGGGCATCGGTTAATGTCATGCCAATATTAGTCTGTAAGAGGATAAATGGGCAGCCCAAGCCATCCATGTGGAGAGTTGTCCAGTTGGACAGGACGGATGTAAAGGTAATGGGTGAAATGGAGGATGTCTTGATCCGCTTGTCATCAAATGATAAAGTATGCCAAGTCATCAACATCATGGTGGCCGATATACCAGACGCTTACAGTCTTGTTATGAGTAGAGATTGGTCAGTGAAATTGAATGGATATTTCGCCTTTGATTGGTCACATCTATGGTTGCCATATAAAGGAAGTCCGAACCAGATCAATATTTTGAGAGAGCCGCACATGAAATACAACGTTACTCGAATTGAGGAGAAGAATGAACCTGTGGATTCTGTCTTGGGAAACTATTTTATTGAGTTGGAACCTGGAAATTACCAAGCAGAAGAGGCCAGCAACACATCAGACACCCAGCCTGATCTCCTTCGATTTTCACAAGCTGATGAAATTGACTGTAAAATAGTAGACTTAGCAGTAGGAATAGATTCGCATTCAGTAGTTAGTGATTTTTGGACTTTGTTTTTTGATGGCTCTAAGACATTAGAGGGGTCAGGGGCCAGCTGCGTCCTGATCGACCCCCAGAGGAATAAACATTTTCTTTCATGTAGATTAGAGTTTGAATGCACAAATAATACAGCTGAATATGAAGCGCTGGTGCAGGGCTTAAGGAAAGCAATTGAACTAAAGGTAAGTAATCTAAAAGTTTTTGGAGACTCTGAAATTATTGTGAAACAAATCCGGAATAAAATACATTGTGTTTCCCCTCACTTGAAGGCTTACCAAAATGAGGTATGGGACCTACTTAAATGTTTTAATGCATTCAATATTATTTCAATCCCAAGACTTAAAAATGCAGCAGCTGATCTGTTGGCCACATCAGCCGCTAGGCTGGTACCTACTAATAATCGATGCTCTGTTGAACTGTTTTTCAGGCCCTCAGTACCTGATATGATCACCAACCTACGAGTATTCGATGATGACCAACAGATTATAGAATGTTTAACAAATGACGAAGTATTTAAAGGAGCAGTTATAGATGATGAAGAACATCAGGCCGAGATGAAGTATGATAACTTTATCCCTAAAGGAGTCAGAACGCTAGAAAGAATGTTCGATTTAAATGAAAAGTTTAGAAGACCAGCCAACTTGAAGACTCACAGCTTGTCTCTACAGTTCGAGTTGATAAATTTAGGGACTGAGACGGATCCCAAATTTGTGAATCTTGGCAAATGTTGTTCACCGGCGGAAAGAGATAAATTCGTCAGTCTGTTTAAAAAATATAAAGATGTGTTCGCCTAGGCATACGAAGATTTGAAAACATACGATACCAGCGTCATCAAGCATGTTGTCCCCATCAAAGCCGGTGTCAAGCCGTATCAACAACCTCTAAGAAAAATGCACCCGAAAATGGAACCGCTGATTCAGAGTGAAGTGAAGAAATTATTGGATGCTAGAATCATTTTTAAGGTCAGACACTCTAAGTGGGTATCAAATCTGGTACCAGTGAGAAAGAAATCTGGAGAAATCAGATTATGCGTGGATTTCAGAAACTTAAACCGAGCTTCAGATAAAGGTAACTACCCTGTGCCACCCATGGAGCAATTGCTGCAAATGGTCTCAGGTTCTGAACTCTTTTCATTATTAGATAGTTTCTCTGGCTACAATCAAGTATTAGTAGCCAAACAAGACAAATTGAAGACCACATTCAGAACCAAATGGGGAACCTTTTCCTACAGAAGGATGCCCTTTGGGCTCATAAATGCTGGAGCAACTTTTCAGAGGGCTATGGACATTTCTTTCCGCGGATTGATCGGCCGAAGTACTGTAGTATACTTGGACGATATTACGATATTTTCCAAGAAAAGAGAAGAGCATGCATTTCACTTAAGGCATATTTTTGAACGCTGTCGGAAGTATGGCATTTCACTCAATCCCAAGAAGTGTGTGTTTGCTATCATGGAGGGAAAGTTGATGGGTCACATAGTTTCAAGGAAAGGAATTTCTATAGATCCAAAAAGAATTAAGGCCATTGAACAAATCCCCTTTCCCCATAATAAAAAAGGGATGCAATCTTTTATGGGAACTATAAACTTCGTGCGAAGATTTGTCCCTGATTTCGCTCAGATTGTTAAGCCGCTGCAGTAGATGGTGAAACAAAATGCTCAGTTCAAGTGGACTGAGATTGAGAAGAACGCTTTCAACAAAATTAAAACTGCTGTTGCACATGCACCCTCCCTGAAAAGCCCATATTTCAAGAAAAACTTTATTCTGTATACCTTTGCATCTGATGATTCGCTAGCAGCTGTGCTTACACAAAGGGAAGATGGGGGGCATGAATTCCCAATATCCCTCATGAGCATTGGTCTACAAGGGGCTGAATTAAATTACCCAGCCATTGATAAGCAAGCTTATGTAGTATTCAAAGCAGTTAAGCAATTCAGGCCTTATATTTTAAAAAATCGAACCAAAGTAATAGTCCCCTACCCAGCTGTAAGGTCCCTTCTTATACAAAAGGAGTTAGGAGAAAGAAGGGGCAACTGGGTTACAGCTCTTCAAGAGTACGACCTTGAATTCAAACCAGCCTCTATAGTTAAAGGACAAGGGTTGTGCAAACTGATGACTGAGAATGGGAACAATGAAGAACACGCCTGGGAGGATGAGGCCGAATTACATTTAATGGATGTATGTCCTATGTTTACATCTCCCGAGTCTTGGTATAGAGACCTTGTGCACTACCTGCAAGCAGGACTGTTACCAGAACATTGGAATTCTAAGCAAAGAAGAGCACTGCGTCTTAAATCAGCTACCTATCAGATTGTTGAAGGAGTATTATTCAGAAAAAATTATGACGGAGTTCTCCTGAGATGCTTAGAAAAAGAGGATGCAAATAAAGTAATGACAGATTTGCATGACGGGCCTGCTGGGGGACATTATTCAGGAGATACTACAGCCCACAAAATCCTCAGGGTAGGTTACTATTGGTCTACACTCTTCAAATATGCACACGCACATGTCAGGAAGTGTGATATTTTCCAAAGGTGTAGTGGGAGACAACCTAAAGCAGGAGCACCCCTAAAGCCTGTGATGATTACAGAACCATTCGAGCAATGGGGATTGGATATTATTGGAGAAATAAAACCGAATTCTTCCCTCCAACACAAATACATTCTGACCGCGACTGATTATTTCACTCGTTGGGTCGAAGCTATCCTGCTGCATAAGATAAATGAAGATGAGGTCATCAGCTTCCTGCAAGATCATATCATGACCAGGTTTGGAGTTCCAATTTCGTTAGTTTTTGATAATGCTAAGTACTTCTCATCAATTAAATTAACTGCTTTTGCTCATGATAAAGGGATAAAATTGCATTATTATGCTAACTACTATCCACAAGGAAATGGCCTGGCTGAATCCTCTAACAAAATCCTGATTAGAATTTTAAAGAAGACTGTAATAGAAAACCAGAGGAGTTGGCACTCAACACTTCCAAACGCCCTTTGGGCTGATAGAGTCACCCCCAAGTCTGCGATAGGAGTGTCACCATATACCTTGGTCTACGGTAAAGAAGCCATTCTTCCTCCCAATATCATACTACCCTCCTCCATAATAGCTCAAGAGTCTAGAGGGTTAGAGAATGAAGTTTTGCAGATGAGGATATGCAATCTTCTAAAAACAGAAGAGGCTAGATCTAAGGCTAGGGAACGCTTTAAGCAACAACAGGAGTTAGTAAAGAGATGGTTCGACAAACTCAAAGATGGAACCAAAGACTTTGAAGTAGGAGACATAGTCCTCAAATGGGATCACCCCCATGATGAGAAAGGAAAGCACACTAAATTCCAGTAGTTATGGGTAGGCCCTTTTCAGATTGCAGCAAAGCTTGGCCCTTCTACTTATAAGTTGCAAGATCTACAGGGGTGGGAAGAGAACTTACCAGTAAATGGTTTGGTTCTCAAGCCTTATTTTTCCTGATTTCTCTTTGAGTTCTTCTATCTTGTATATAAATAAGTTGTTTGGCTGTCTTTTGAGTCATGTTTTTCAGTTTGTTTTAGTTTAAGTTTATTGATTTCATTAAGGGGAATGAACCAGCGGTTGCATGGAGAACATCAAAATGTTTGGGAATGGTAAAATTTTTTGGGTCTCAGACTGTGTGTTGCTAAAAGAACTTCTTCTAGTTTAGTAGTTTTCTCAAATAAGCTCTATGTGCATTGAAGTCCTGCTTAACCCCTGTGAAATAAACCGGATTTGAAGAGTCTGGAATACTATGTTGAGGCTCCATCCACATCACACTTAAAATGTTCTAAGGAGCGACAGCAGAAGACCCATGGGAAGGAGCAAGGTGAACAGTATGTTAAATATAAATGATCCCATGCCGAGAAACGAATTCCAAAAGGCAAATAAGAGTAAAAAACTCCTATGAAAGAATCATACATCAAAGCAGATGCTGAATCATAAGTACTAAATTTCCAGAAGATCCTCTCCGTCCGTGAGCTGAAACATGAAGTACACCGCTCACACAAAAGGACACTATGGGATAGAGGATCCTGAATTAAAATTCAGTAATAAAGGCATGCAGGGGGACTAATATGAAAAGGGACAAAAGTCCAGAAGCACAAAAAGTGCTAAAGTGGCATGGGAGTGAGGAACAAACGAATATTTCTGTTTACCATATGCTACAACCCTGTGGTTTCCAAGCTATCTACTAGCTGAAGACAAAAGTAATAATGAAACTCATCCTCTGGCCTCAATAGAGTTATCTGGACTTGAAAAATCTCGGTTTCCACTTTCCCAAATTGGACTGTCATCAATGATTAAAGGTACACACTTTCGTCATTTGAGAAATCCAGATAGCTAGAAGAATTCAATAGATGCATTGGTTGTTAAACAGTATGTCACTCAAAGAACAATCGCCCAGAGATCTAGGTTCACTAGGTAATCGCCAATTGTTGCAGCTGCAACCGTTCTCCCCAAATTTCTTAAATTTTGGGCCCCTCCTCATGATTTAACATTGTTTTTAATCGTTGGATCCTTTGAAATTTTGGTCATATTTAATTTTCGATGATTCTAAATATTAACTCTCGCCCTGGTTTTCAAATTTGATTGTGATGGAAATTGTTGCGGGTCGCAGTTTTATTTGCTTGTCGATCGGATCAAGTTTCGTTGTTTTGGGTTGTCGTTTTAGAGGTGAAGCCACTTTTTGTCCATTGTTGAATTTTGAAAGTTGTCCAAAACACTTAAATCATTTTTATACATCGGGCGTCGAAAATATGTTTGATCGGAGGCCATTACCTTTTCGCTTCCGCCGTTGCGGCTCTTAAAGCAACTCAGCGCCCGAAGTCCAAAACGCTCCGCCAGCCGATGCATCAGTCTTTAGTCGCTTGCCTATAACTTTTCTTCTTCCGCCATTGTGGCTGGGAAAGCCATTGGCTTCCGATGTCATTATCTTTCCGATTTCCGATTGAGTTTTCCCGCCCTCCCGTCGCATGCCTGTAGCCTTTACTCTTTCGTCGTTGCGGCTGGGAAAGCCATTTGGCTTCTGATGTCGGTTTCCTCCCAATTTTCGCCGTTGGTATTGTTATCACAAGCCTGTAGGAGGACGAGGTAGTATGGTAGGCACTTGTAAAATGACAATGGTGCACCTAGTCTTCCTTGTGGATTAGCCGTTTCAGTAGTATAATTTGCTGCTTTGTTTTGTAACGCAAATCCAATGAATGATGCATTCTGGTTTATTCACAGGTGGACTTAAAGGATTTTTCAGGCAAACGCAGCACGAAGGCACATCTAGGAAGTTTTGGAAAAAGTCAAACCGTGGCTCTCGGGACTGAAGAAAAGGACAAAACGAATGGCAGCAAAGGCACAGACTAGAAATATCTATCAGTTACTAATCAGAAGATGAACGTTCATAGAAAATAAAAATGGGAAGACAAAGCGGCCTGAAGAAGAATCTGAAACGTTCGAGGGACTAGAAAGTCACATGTTTGGGGGCAACCCAAACGACCTACTGTGTAGTTTAAATATTGTAAAGATAGGATTTAGAAGGGAATTTTTCCCTGGAAAAACCTTGTAAACCATTTGCTTGTAAGAGGAACTATTTCGTTTTACAATAAAAAACTGCAACTTTTGCCTGTTGGAGAAAGCGAAATGTGGAATGTATCAAATGCAATTAAATGAGCAATGTTGAAGAGGAACTATTTCGTTTTCAGCTGTGTTTCATTAACTGTGAGAGCGTTTTAACTTCATGAACCTATGTTCTTGTTTAAATGTTCTTCAGTATATTTTGTGATGTTTCCACTGTGAGTAATAAATGTTGTTCATAAAACAATTGGCTATATGGTTGTTTAAATATTTGTAATTGTTTGTGTGTCTTGAAAGAAGTGTCAGCTAACTGTATCTCTTCATAATGCATGTACAAAATGTATTACTCACCAATGAATGATAATCCTGCTCCCCAGGGATAGTTTAGGTAGTTAGTTTATTTTCTTGTTGTATGCGATTTGGATGCTTATGAGCCTTAAGATGAGAGGAAAGAACCTGAGCATCACATTGTGACTATTCCTTGCATCTTTATCACCCTGCATTGTTAATTAGGCACTTGCATCTCATACATTAAGTCAAAAAATACAAAAATATATACGGTGGACCAGGCCGCAACCGGTAAAACCCTTTGTTTTTGTTACCTGACCTACGGTAGCCGGACCGCAAACCGGACGGATTCCCTATACCAAACAGTCACGGGCTAGTTTGGAATGTTGACTGGGGAGAATCCCTTACAGTTGTTGCCTGCGAATTTCCAGGCCTCAACAAAGTGCTATTCATTTGGCTAAAAATACAGCTTATCACAGTAAGACAAACCATATTCCCGTAAATTACCATTTTTTTAGACATGTTGTTGATGAAGGTGGAGTGGTTGTTGAAAAGGTTCACACTAAAGAGAATAGTGCAGGCATGTTCACAAAGCCGGTTACTTTAGAGAAGCTACGGTGGTGCCTAGCTTCTCTAGGCTTGCAGGAAAGGTGATGAATAGAGCAATGAGCAAGGTATCAGGTAAATTGTTGGCAAGGTGGAGATCGTTGGAAACGGGTGACAACCGTTCTCTCGGTGGCTGCATAACGGACTTACCGAATTAATTTAGTTTGTTCATTTAATATCAACCATGAAATAAATGTATATATTCCTTGTATTATTGTAGAGAAGAGTCAGAGAGTTGTAATATGTTGTAATCTTCATTCATTGAATAATAAGGAAGTCCGATACCATTGCTCCGTGGATGTTTCCCTCTCCGGGGTTTTACCATAGTAAACTCTTGTGTTCATTGATGAATGTTTGTTAATATATTCTGTGTATTATTTTCTCTGTGGATCTCAGATCCAACAAGAAGTCAATATTGTGAGAGCATTGGAGAATATGGGTAGGCTTTGATTTAAAATATATGTGTCAAATGGTGGATGTTTCTTAACTATGAAATGATGATTACAATTTTAAATGAAGAATACCAATAAATATTTTTAATCTCAATCCAAGAAGAAAAACAAAATAACAAGGGTTTATTTTCACATGTAAACTGACTATCAAATGTCATGAATGTCCTCCATAAGAGAAGGTCTCTATTTCTATAAATCATAGGACAAAATATAATTTCATCCATGTTGACTTGGCTAACATATTGCTAGTTCCCATAAATAATTTAGATTTGAAGATTACAACGGATATATATGTTTGCATTTGGATTTCCATGTTATAGATAGGGATGATGTGGATATTATTCTTGGATATACTTGGATGGAATTGATGGATATGATTAATATTAATGGTGAAAAATAATTTCATGAATCATTGGTACAAGAAAAATAAAATTACCTTAAATGATCTTTTTCTTACTAAGAAACAAGGGCCCACAATGAAGCATGAGGAAGTCATTTTAGAGAAATTAATTGCAGTGCCAATGGACACATATATGTTAAAAACATGTATGCGTATGGTCATATCTTAATGACTATTGTAATTTCATAGTGATGTGGGTGGAAATATGTGGAAAACTTAGTTATTGGTTCTTTTTCCTTTAAACTTTTGAATACTTGGTTTCCTTGAGGTATACACCTTCATAGATTCTCCTTCATTGTTTTGACTCTCCAAGGGCTCTCATTCAAATTATTATGTATACTTTTCCTCCAACATCAACCTCTCAATATGTATTTAATGCGTTAATTGGTACTTCCATTAGTTTCTTTCCAATGACTTCCTCATGTTTCATCATGGACCCTTATTTCTGAATCAGAGAAATATCATTCAAGGTAATTTTATTTTTCTTGTACCAAATATTTATGAACTTATTTTGCACATTAATATTAATCATACCCATTGATTCCATCTATGGATATCCAAAAATAATATCCACATCATCCATATATATAACACGAGAATCCAAATGCAAAAATATTTATCCATTGTAATATTCAAATCTAAATTCTTTATGGGGACTTGCAATATGTAATCCAAGTCAGCATGGGTGAAATTATATTTGCTGCTAGGATTTATAGAAATATTGACCTTTCCTTATGGAGGACATTCAACACAAGTTATAGTAAGTTTGCACGTGAAAATAAATGTGTGTTGTTGTATTTTTCTTTCTACTTGGCTTGAGATTAAAAATATATGTTGATATGCTTCATTTAAAATTTTAATCGTCATGTCATAGTTAAGAAAATTCCACTATATGACAACATCTCTTTTAAATCAAATATTACCCATATTCTCCAATGCTCTCACCATATTGACGTCTTCTCTTTTATGTAATCTTCAGTATGAACAATGCCATCTTTTTATGTAAAAAACATGTTTCTTGGAATAAAACACAATTAGAAGTAGGGTTTTGAAAAATAACTTACTTTTAATGGAGTTCTCTTGTGTGGCTAGGTATTAGGGAAACCAATTTGAAAAGACCGCAACTCCCTTAATTTTGATAAATTTTTTTAATATGGTTTTAATTTGGAAATGGAACAGGGTAAGTGAAGTTAAGGGACATTTTAGATGCAATGGTAGATTCAAGAAAATGATTCAAGATCTATAAAAGAGAAATCATCCCAAGCAATGCCGAGACTTCCAAGCCTACTCCAAAGCCTGCCAAGTTGATTTCCAACTAGGATAGTTAAAAAAGCACAAGCACATTATGTTTCTCTAAAACATGCACACGTTATGTTCTCCAAAATGTGCACACATTTTTTAAAACATTATTTATGCCAAAAATGGGATGCCTCCGTCATTTTCTCCATAATAGTCATCCGTAGATATTTTGGTCCGACCAAAGCATGCAAGGGTGAATGTGATTTGGGTGATAAAGGCATACAATTTCCACCTTCGAGATCAATCTCTTCATTCTCATGTATTTACACCAAATCATGTCTTGCTAGTTTCACTATTTTCAATAATTTGTATGCCTTAATATGAATTGAAACCATAAATTTTTTAATTTATATGCCCTAAAAGAAATTTACATGCCCAATGGAAACCAAAACCCCAATTTACTCATAAAAACCAAATTAGTTTCAATATGTGCATATATATTCATGAGCGTCCTTATGAATCCAAACCAATATTCACAAATATGCAAAGTTTCTCAAGTATATAGCAAGTGTTGGTTGTGGAGCCTAATCTTCCAGATCTAGAGATATTATTCAGTTGTGATTGTAACCCAGGAGTATTGTACACTCATTCCCCCTTCCTTGGGGTTCGGGGCAGCACCCTCGAGAAAACGGGGGTTCGGGGGCGGAGCCCCTGAATTTTTTTTTTGGGAAGTGTGTTAGCCAACAGTATTGCGGACCCATGGTATTGGGTAAACCCTAGAATTTTTCCCATGGTATTTCCCCTATAAAAGAGAGCATTGTAAATCGACTGGATATGGTATTGTATTGTACTGGAAGAGAGACTGTGAGAGCGTGAAGAGGAAGTGCATCGGTTTTGTTGTAGGGTGTATCCCTTCATCTTTCTAGACTGTAATAAAAGGACTGGAAAATTTCTTTGTGGACGTAGCCCATTGTTTGGGTGAACCACGTTATATCTGTGTCTCTCTGTAATGTTTCAATGTGTTTTGCATCTTGTTTATTGATTTAACTGTATATCTGTTATTGCTCTGCGGTCCTGTTTTCTAAAAGCAAGGTTGCATACAACTAAAAAAAATCAAGTAGAATTCATACCTTCCCCAAAATACATAAAAAAGACACTAAATGGCCTATAGAGTCCAAAAAAATTCATACCACAACAAATAATAACATATCAAAATCCTTGCCAATATTAGGAATTTATTCATCAATATCACCATTTTCCCATTCTTTAGGCTTTATGCCTTGTCTCTACCCATAATATCGAAGTTGGTCCTCCAAGGACATTGATCAACACCTTATAGTTTTGATCAAACTTCCTAATCCAAGTGTTAAAATAAGGCATAGAAGCTTTCAATACTTAATAAATGTTTTCACTTGAGTGAAGGGTACATTTTGGTTAAGGTCAAGACAACGAAGTTCAACAACAAGCTCTACCAACATCAAGATACATAGGGAGGTTGATGTGTTTGATTACATGCCAATCACATACTATCATACATGATACAATCCGGTGGAAACCTTGCAACCCTAAAAGATTGAAAACTATTAATTCTATTGAATTTTAGTTCCCAAACCACTATACACAAATATGCAAAGTCTCTCATGGGTATATAGAAAGAGTGCATACAACTAGAATAACATCATGTGGAATCCATACATGCGTCAAATTACATATAATCAAAGATGTTAAATGGCCTATAGAGTAAAAAAAATCACGCTGCAATAAATAATTACATATATCAAAATCATTGCGTATATTTGGATTTTATTCATCAATAGCACCTTGTGAACCCTCCTATAGACTCTATCCCTCTCCTATTATACCAAAATCCTATCACCATCATGTGATACAACCTTTGACATACCTACTTACCCTGAATCCCAGCTTCTAGAGAGAAGAATAAATGGTTTTTTATCAGTCTGTCATACAAATTCCCAGCACCGCGCATGCCCCTTTATCCAGGAGCGTTACCCCTGCTCACATTGCCTTTCATTGGTTGTCCACAAGCGGTGCCAGCGCCCATTTCCCTTAGTCCATAGGCAGTTATTACCAGAACCGCTCTGTCATAGAAGGAGAAGCACGGTACCCTGGGTGAAAAGGGAAAAAGAGAAGTTTCTCAAGGCTTCTAGATGATAAGCCTCGTGTACTACCTTATCCCTACTATTTTGGGTTGGTTGAGCTCGAGATCCCTCATCCTAGGATCCTAGAGGCCACCTCACCCACTAATTTATCAACCATCTCTATCCATTAAAGCCCTATAAATATGAGCTCATAGAGTCGGATATTTTGGGGATGAAGAGTTGGTTTCATGGAGATGCATGTCAACACTAAGGCTTGGTTGTAAACTTCTTCATATTTCTAATGCAAGTTGTTTTTCTGTCCCATATATATTGTTGATGTTTGATTTCAGATATATATTGCTAGATTCCTTAGTCACTAGCATAGATCAGTAGATCATATTCTGGTTGCTTTGATTTGTTTCGTGTTGAGCTTGATTGCAGGTACACAGGTGGACTATCAAAGCCTTATATTCTAGTTATCTACAGCGTCTAGGGAGAGTTATCAGCCTCTGTGATCTATTTGTTCTAGATCTGAACCATTCAGACCAGTGGAACACCTTGCTATCCGTGGGAGGTGAAATATTCCAGCTAACAAATCTGGTGAATCTGCCGGGGAATAGTTGTATTCAGTTGTTCTGATCTTCCTCAGTCTACAACTCTTGTCCGAATCTAGGCTCTGTTTTCTTCAACTCTTTTCAGTCAGATCTACTTTTTGATTTGTATTATTTGGGTTTGAAATTTCCAGATCTATTCAGATCTGAGTCATTTCAGTTTTTTATGCTCTGTTACCACATTCAATTCGACAGTATTTTCCTTGATCTAGTCTTTTTTGATTTGATCCATCGTTCTCTTTTTTGTTTTGGCCATCTACTGATCCGTAGGACCTCAACTTTAGTGCATTAAAAGTTTGTTGTAAAAGAATGCATGCAACAGATTAAGTAATGGACAGTATTAACAGAAATTAAATGCTCAGAACAGGAATGAAAAACAAGACTGATAACAAATGCCAAGCAAAAAACATAGAACCCAAAGTCACAGACAGAAATTGATAACGGAGTTCACCCCCTCCACTGGGCTACGTCTCCGGGTCCCTCTCCAATGGGAACCGATCCAATTAATCTCTTAAAATGGTACAAAATGGTTCTGGACTCTCCAAATCAGTTCAAAAGTATGGGCAAAAGTCTCTAAGACCTCTTCTCCGGAATAATACAAATTGGCTTTCGAAGCAAAGAGAATCCAAATAGAATAGAGAAGACAGATCGACTCTTAACAATCACAAAACTAGGTATCAACAACAAAGTATTTAAGACCTCCTCTATGAAAGTTACAATCTTGACTTCAACATCCAAAGACGCCAAGTAACAACTAAAGGTAGTCGACTTCAAAGAGCAGCCTGTGGCTCGTCTCACAGCAAATTCGCTTAACCCCTATCTCTGAGAAAAATCCCCTTTTGTGCTTCTTCATGAACCTTCTTTATACTCCTCTTTGCCGTTACCATGGGAAAAATGCTCAAGAACGTGACTATTCACCTCCTTCTACCAACTGCCCTCGACTGTTCATCTCCCTATCAACGCGGCATCATACAGCATCAAGATCCTACAAAAACCATTTCTGAAACGTCCCCGCGCGACCGCTTGCAGGGTTTAAGTCGGAAGGTTGAAGTCATCTGCTCGTCCATCGTTGCGGAAGAGGATAAGCAATGGTTTCGACGAATTCTATTTCAATCAGCTATCGGCTAGTTTTCAAGTCGAAAGTCTTAGTTACTTTGGCTTCCGCCATTGCGGATGGCACACCACTTCTTCTTCCGATCCCGTCGAGCGATTTCACCGATCTTTTAAGTTTTTGGGCTTCCGCCGTTGCAGCTGCGGAAGCGTTCCAACTTCCGATCCGCCTGAACGTCTGTTAGGATTTCGCTGTTGCAGAAGAGGAAAGGATTCCGAGCCCCGCTGTTGCAGAAGGGGCAAAGCTTGGAAGCTTCCACCGTTGTGGAAGGGAAATGCTTTCGACCTCCAATTTGCGGAAGGAGAAAAGCTTGGAAGCCTCCACCGTTACGGAAGGGAAATGCTTCCGACCTCCGATCTGCGGAAGGAGAAAATATTGGAAGCTTCCGTCGTTGCGGAAGGGAAATGCTTCCAACCTCCGATCTGCAGAAGGAGAAAATCTTGGAAGCTTCCACCGTTGCGGAATGGAAATGCTTCTAACCTCTGATCTGCGGAAGGAGAAAAGCTTCCGACTTTCGATCTGTGTATTTTGTTTTGCCGTCCGATTTCTTCAAGCGTCGTTTCTATGAACCATGTACCATATTGGATCTTTCATAGGAATAATCCACCGGATCAATCCTCCCCATTGGAGAGCTTTTGGACCACCAAAATCCTGAATTATTCTGCAAGTAAGTGAGGGTAAAGTTCCCTCACTTTACCAATCTCCATCCATCTTGCTTTGCTAGGATGCATTCCTTTCAGCCCCACTCGAAGGTACTCAGCACTCCCCCTTCGTGAAGTCCTTACATTTCTGTCAAGAATAACATCATCCTGCAACTCTCTCATATATTCAGGTGCCAAATCATCAACTAAAAGAATCTGTACGTTAATTTCCTCATCCATTATCATAGGAGGCTCATACAATTTAAGATTCCCAACATTGATAACTGAATAAATTTGCATGTATGGAGGTAAATTCAAGTGAAAAGCATTAGTACCAATCTTTTCCAAGATCTCAAAAGGACCATACCTGATAGGATTAAGTTTTTTACCTTCACCTTTCATCCTTTCTTTGGTGATATGTAACCAAACTCGGTCACCAACCTGAAATTGATGATCAACTCGATGCTTGTCATGCCTGGCCTTGTACTTTGCCTAGCTCTTCTCCAACTATTCTTGAATTGACTGCTGCACTGCTTGGATTCTATGAATGAACTTTAAAGCTTTATCTGCATCATGATGTCCATCCACTGCATCTTTTCCAAAAGAGAATTCCATCGGTGCTTTTGGTAGATAACCAAAACAAGTTTCAAAAGGATATCTTTTCATGGAAGAATAAACTGCATGATTGTAAGCATGCTGTATATACTGCAACTGCTCATCCCAAAGTTTAGGATGCTTACTTCAATATCCTCTAAGCAGCTGAACCACTGTTATGTTCACTGCCTCTGTTTGCCCATCGGTCTGTGGATGAAAAGCTGTACTTTTCTTCAGTTTAGTGTCCATAAGCTCCCATAACGTTGACTAGAATTTTCCCAAGAACTGGGAATCCCAATCAGATACAATAGACATGGGTAGCCCGAAATGTACCCAAACATTTTGAAAGAATAAAAGAGCTGTTTGTTCAGCAATGATCTGCTTGTTACATGGTATTAAGATACACATTTTGCTGAACCTATCCACAACAACATATAGGTAATCATATCCTTTTCTAGACATAGGTAGTCCCCCTACAAAGTCCATAGAAATACTTTCCCAAGGACGAGAAGAAACTGGAAGAGGTGTGTACAAACCCAATTTCCTATTGCTAGGCTTACTCATTGCACACATAACACAACCCCTTATATATTTAGCTACAGTTTCTTGCATTTGAGGCCAATAACAATGATTCTGGAATACAGACAATGTTTTGCTTACACCAAAATGTCCTGCAATCAATGAACTATGTGCCTCTTAGATCACATGCACTCTTTCTTTCTCTAGGATACAGAGTTTACTGAGATGATACAAGAGCTGTTCATGCACAAAATAGTTCTCTTCCTGTTTACCATGTATTAGTGATGCATATACTTTCTTAAAATATTTATCTTCTGCATACTGTTCAACATAAATTTCATGTGTTAATGAACTGTTCTGAAGAATGATTGAAGCATTCATAGGTGGCCTTGATAACATGTCTACTACTTTATTATGAATTACCTTTTTGTATTTGATTACGAGATGAAACTATTGTAAGAACCCCATCCATCTTAAATGCCTACTTTGTTGTATTTTAGTCTAAGATTGTAAATATTGAAGTGGCTGATGGTCAGCATGGATGACTGTCTCTTTTCCCATGATATAATGTTTCCACTTCTTTACACTCTGTACTAAATCATACAATTCTTTGTCATAGGTCAGATAGTTACTTACCGCAGTAGAGAATGTTTCTGAATGGTAACAGACTGGCTTTCTCCCTTGCATCAAAACTGCTCCCATGGAAAACCCGCTGGCATCGGTTTCGGTCTCAAATGGCTGCTGCAAAGCTAGCAATGTCAAAACTGGTGCTGTGCTAATCTTTTCCTTCAAAGTGTCGAAGGCTCTCTAGTGCTTGCCTCCCCACTGGAAAATTTCTTTAATGCTTGTCAATGCATGTAATGGAGCAGCAATGGAAGAAAACCCAGAAATGAATTTCCTCCAATACTGAACCGCACCCAGAAAACTTCTGATTTTAGTAACGGTGTTAGGCTGTGGCCAGTTTACAATGACATCAACCTTGGATGGGTCCACTCGCAGGTGGCCTCCACCAATAATATGGCCCAGATATACTAAAGAAGTTTTAGCAAATTCACATTTAGACATTTTTACATAAAGCTTTTCCTTTCTCAGTACATCTAAATTTTTTTTCACATGTACAACATGCTCTTCCCAGGTGTTGCTAAACACAAGGATATCATCTAGATACACAATTACAAAATCATCAATGAATGAACGAAAGACATCATTCATGACCTGCATGAAAGTAGCAGGAGCGTTACATAGCCCGAAAGGCATCACAAGCCATTCATACAAACCCTGTTTCGTTTTAAAAGCTGTTTTCCAAGCATCATGCTCAGCAACACGGATTTGATGATACCCACTACGCAGATCCAATTTTGTAAAATAAGTTGCATGTTTCAACTGATCAAGCAAATCATCAATATGAGGAAGAGGATACCTGTTTTTAATGGTGATTTTGTTAAGGGCCCTGTAGTCGATACACATCCTCCACGACCCATCCTTCTTAGGAACCAAGACTATAGGAGAGCCACAAGGAGAAGTACTGGGCCGGATGACCCCTTTCTCGATCAGCTCCTGAACCTGCTTCTTGATTTCCTCATTCTGCATTACAGACATCCGGTACATGGCTATGTTCGGGAGTGGCACATCCTGCTGCAAATGTATCTCATGCTGAATCTCTCTCTTCGGTGGTAACCCCTTCGGATTTTGAAACAAATCATCATACTTAGAAATGATGTCAATTAGTTCATATTTATTCTTAGGGTCACATTCTTCAAAAGATTTAAAGACTTCATCATTTTTCATCTTAACCATCATCAACACAAAAATTTTACTAGCATTTACCAACCTCTTTATTTGTCCTACAGAGACTATTGCTAGATTGGTTTTCATCTTATGTGCTCGTACAATATATTCCATACCTTCTTTAAAAAGATGATACTTATTCTGCTCTCTATAAAAGATTGCTTTCAGGTCATACAAATATGTACTCCCAAGTACAATTCCACAAATGTCAAGTGGTACTACATCCAATTCTACCTCATGCCTAAACTTTTCAGTAATTGCAAATTTTAATACACATTTCCTTGTAACTTGCAATCGTGTATCATTAGTAACCCGACCTAGAGGGTAGGGATTTTCATGAGGCACAGTAACTAAATGCAATTTCTTAACCACTTCTTCTGATATCAAATTTACTTGTGAACCACTATCAAACAATGTATCAATCTTTGTGTGATTGGCAATGACACGAATATGAAACAGTGCACTTCTATCTTTATCATTTTGCTTAGAAGTAAATGGCAGACTTGTACTTGCACTAGAACTATATTGTGCATCAATGGGAAGTGAGATACTTTTATCCTTACCTTGGATTCCGACAGCTGTAACCTTTGTTTCATCACCTGAGTTAGATCCCAAGTCTTGAATAACGGCTGCAGTAGCTTTGGCTTTTCCTTTATCTTTGTTTCCCCCATACTTCTTTGGCCTTAACTCCGGATGAAGTTTCCAACACTTAGAGACATCATGTCCCTTCTGACAGTGCAAACATGTAGGCTTTTCACCTTCTTTCTTAACAGTAGCCATCTTCTTTTTCCCCTTATCTTGACCTTTCAATTTGTTGTCAAATTTAAATGACTTATTCACAAAAGTATCGTTAGCATGCTTACCCCTAGCTTCTAAATGGGTATCTTGAACACATACATCATCCAAATTACTGGGATTAAACATCAACAAAGTATGCTTCAAAGAAGAATGCATGCTGCCAATGTACTTAAGAAGAGTTTCCTGTGTATCTAATGAAACATTTAATGCAATAGCCCTCTTTCTGAATTCATGAGTATAATCTTGAATGCTTTGTCCTTTAGCTTGTCTAAACATTTGCCAATTCATGGTTAATTGCTGCATGTGACCTAAAGGATAAAATTGCTTCCTCAATACTTCGATGAATTCATTCCAAACTGAAATAATTTTACCATTCTTTTGAAGATCTTGCTGAATCTTGCTCTCCCACCAAGTAAGATCCATTCCACTCATTCTCAAAGTGGCCAATTGAATCCTGGAAGGGTCATCATTAATGCCCTGCACCCTGCAATATACTTCAAGCTGCTTGATCCAATTGTCTAATTTTTTAGCATCTACATCTCCATTATAAATAGGTAATTCAAATTTTACATCCAATTTGAAATAAGGCATATTAGGACTTGCATTATTCGAAGTATGAGAAGAAGAAAAAGTATGTTTAGTATCAGGAGGATCACCATCACCTCCTACTCGTTTACCCTTTTCTTTAGGCTTCACTTCTGCATCTCTGGATGAAGATCCTTCTTCTTTCTTCTTCCTTTCTACTTGCTCTTCGAGTAGAAGTTCCATCATGGATTTCATGCTCATAAAATCCTCCACAAACTTTGTTTCAGAAATGACAGGTTTTTCCTGTTCGGTATGTCCTTCTTCTTCCCCTCGTGGATAAGACATGGTTCTTGAGAATGTTCTCCTGGAGCCAATCTCAGGATCTCCTTCAACTAATTCTCCTTCACCAACCTTTAACCTGGACCTGGTAAGCATTCACAAACTTGCACAACAGTCAACCAGCTCTGATACCAAATATGATTCGTAGGACCTCAACTTTAGTGCATTAAAAGTTTGTTGTAAAAGAATGCGTGCAACAGATTAAGTAATGGACAGTATTAACAGAAATTAAATGTTCAGAACAGGAATGAAAAACAAGACTGATAACAAATTCCAAGAAAAAAACACAGAACCCAAAGTCACAGACAAAAATTGATAACGGAGTTCACTCCCTCCACTGGGCTACGTCTCCGAGTCCCTCTCCAATGGGAACCGATCTAATTAATCTCTTAAAATGGTACAAAATGGTTCTGGAATCTGCAAATCAGTTCAGAAATATGGGAAAAAGTCTCCAAGACCTCTCCTCCGGAATAATAAAAATTGGCTTTCGAAGCAAAGAGAATCCAAATAGAACAGAGAAGACAGATCGGCTCTTGACAATCACAGAACTAGGTATCAACAACAAAGTCTTTAAGACCTCCTCTATGAAAGTTACAATCTTGACTTCAACAGCCAAAGACTCCAAGTAACAACTAAAGGTAGTCGACTTCAAAGAGCAGCCTGTGGCTCGTCTCACAGCAAACTCGCTTAACCCCTATCTCTGAGAAAAATCCCCATTTGTGCTTCTTCACGAACCTTCTTTATACTCCTCTTTGCCGTTACCATGGGAAAAATGCTCAAGAATGCGACTGTTCACCTCCTTCAGCCAACTACCCTCGACTGTTCATCTCCCTATCAACGCAACATCATACGGCATCAAGATCCTACAAAAACCGTTTCTGAAACGTCCCTGCGCGACCGCTTGCAGGGTTTAAGTCGGAAGGTTGAATTCATCAGCTCATCTGCCATTGCGGAAGAGGATAAGAAACGGTTTCGACGAATTCTATTTCAATCGGCTATCAGCTGGTTTTCAAGTTGGAAGTCTTAGTTACTTTGGCTTCCGCCGTTGTGGATTGCGCACCACTTCTTCTTCCGATCCCGTCGAGCGATTTCATCGATCTTTTAAGTTTTTGGGCTTCCGCCATTGCGGCTGCGGAAGCATTCCGACTTCCGATCCGCCTGAACGTCTGTTAGGCTTCCGTCGTTGTGGAAGAGAAAAGGCTTCCGAGCCTCGCTGTTGCGGAAGGAGCAAATCTTGGAAGCTTCCATCGTTGCGGAAGGGAAATGCTTCCGACCTATGATTTATGGAAGGAGAAAATCTTGGAAGCCTCCGCCGTTGCGGAAGGGAAATGCTTCTGACCTCCTATCTGCGGAAGGAGAAAAGCTTGGAAGCTTCCGTTGTTGCGGAAGGGAAATGCTTCCAATCTCCAATCTACGGAAGGAGAAAAGCTTGGAAGCTTCCACCGTTGCGGAAGGGAAATGATTCCGACCTCCGATCTGCGGAAGGAGAAAAGCTTCCGACTTTCGATATGTGTATTTTGTTTTGCCGTCCGATTTCTTCAAGCGTCATTTCTATGAACCATGTACCGTATTGGATCTTTCAGAGGAATAATCCACCAGATCAATCTACAGGGAACCGCGGCCATGCTTTGTACGAGGAGCAGTGCCACCGCCTGAACATAGTGAGCAGTATGTGGTGCCACCACCTGTATCTGGTTTGCGAGGAGCGGTGTTGCTTTGGAAACGCTCTTACAACACCTACGAAGCGCGGTGCCAGGTAGGCATTAGTCCAAAACTCTCTTTCCTCATTTTTCTTTGTAAAAATTTGGAATTTTGATTACTTTCAGTTCTGTTATTAGGCTTGTGTTATTGAATCTGATGTGTGTGGCTTGCTGCCTTGATGGTTTAAGATTGATTTGAGTGGAATTTCAAAAATTTGTTTAGTATTTTTTATTGTTCATCCGCTTCTTGCTTGTTGGTTGTGCTTAAAGAAATATTTCTTGTTTTCTGAAGGTTAGGGTGCTCATTGAACTCTCTTTTCGTTGCATATACTGAAAGAAGAACACTAGATTAGCTTCTAGATTCCATTTCTTGCTTGCATTGTAAACTTCTTTTTCTTCCCTTCAAAAAAGAAAAGTTTTGCTTGAGATTAGGAAATCATATTTGAGTATTGGATTTGGGTTTTCTGATTGGATTTACAAGCTTTCAGGACCTTTACGATCTTTCGTCTCTCATGCATATAGGACTATCTCGATAAAAATGTAAAAAAAATGGTAGTTTTAAGTTAGATTTTCTTATGTTTTTGAGAAATTTGAGAAGTTAGAGTGCATTGGCATATAGGTGTGCTTGGTGTTGTTCTTTTAGGAAAAGAGGTTCTCACCCTTCTCATTTGCTTTCGAAAAGAAGAATTTGGTTTGTAAAAGTGTTTGCTTGTCTTTGATTTGTTGTTCATGACTGTTGATTGGAATGATTTTTGGTTTTGAAACAAAAAGAAAAACACTCACTTCCCTCCTGTAAGTAGGCATATTGAACGGTAAAGTGAACATTTGCACAAGCATATTGCATGGTTTTACTTTTCTGTCAAAACATCATGCATTCACCTAACTGTACAAGTTAAAATTAATCGTAGTTGTAGGTTAAAATTTTATGTAGTAACTTAAGTGATAGGTTAGAGACGTGTTCGGGTGTCGTAAAACATAGGAGCTATTGTTATTTGTCAACATTACATTCCGAGACTCATGCTGTTCTTCCACGTACCGTCGGTATATCAAACGGCCTTTCACGTACCCTTGAGGTATATAGAAAGGCACTTCACGTACTCGATTGTATATCGGAATGCCCCTTGTGTACGGTTATGCATTAGACAGCACTAATACCGATTCGAGCTCCCACATACCTTGAGTATATCAAGAGACCCCACTAGGGTACCTTATCTATCTGATAAAAAGCCCTTTGGCCATCTTGTTTGGAGCCATACACTAAAAACAACATTCGGGGAGATTACTACGCATGTACCCTTGAGGTATATCACGAGTGGTGCCTTTTTGACAATCCTAGTGAGAGACCTGACTTTTGAGCTCCTCCTGTCATTTTAAGTCTACTTGTTTTTGACCTATAGTTTGATTAGGGAAGTCTTTTGGTGTGTTTGTTCTAGATTTTCAAACCCTAGGATAGATAGGAACTGTACACACTGGTTGAGTTAAGACAGTCCAGGAGAGTACGGGGCTTGCCCACCTGATTTTACTCCTATTTCAGGAGAAAATCCAATTGAAGCTATCGACCAAGGAGCTGCTACCACCGCCCAAGTGGGAGATAATGTGGTGGTGGAAAGTGGAGTACCATATTCTTCACAGTTGCCTCCCTTGGTCCAACAGCCTTCCCAGGAAGGTTCATTGTTCCATCCTCCCTTGGAAAGTCATGTTGATGATACCCATCTAGAATTTGGTCCTAATGCTCCTTTTTGGGAGACACCTATTGGACAGGCCATTGCCTCATTTGGCACCCTTGTAAGTTCTCCTGAAAGTGAAAAAGAACGCAGGCAATATCGTGCTGCTATCCTCCATGCACAGGAGGTAGAAAATCATATTGATAACCTATTAGGCTCTTCACCAGTTCATTCCACATTCCTTCCTATGGGATATCGTTCACTAGCCGATTCTATGAGACCCATTGAACCGATTTTAGATCGTCCATTAACAACCCATAGCCCAGGTCAAATTTCCACCCCTATCACCTCTTATGTTATGTATGTTCCAAATCCTCCCAGGTCTTTTGCATCTGGGGCCCAACCTTCAATTTTTGTTTCGTCAGCACCTTTGAATGCCGGGGGCCAACCCCCAGCACGACCTACGTTATCTGATACCGGAGTTGTACCTAGTCAAGAGCAGACCTCTAACATAGAAACGTCTACAATTTTTGTCTCTCCCACCCACACTAATGTGGTAAATCCCCCATCTAGTTCAGGTTAGCCCTTGGGGGCACAACCTGTTACCATTCAGTCTTCTAGTGGTTATGGTTATCAAATACCTGTAGTTAATCATCCATCTAATCCTATAGGAATTCCATTCCCTAGCAACACTTTTACGCCGTGGGGAAAACCCAACTGGTCTTACATGCCAGCTATGTGAGGGATACCTATACATACTACGGGAGGTGCGGGAGGACCACCTTATGGAGGTCCTCCCCCTGGGGGCCCTAATGGTCCTGGAGATTCTGGCGGTCCTCCTCATGGTCCCGGTGGTCCTAGTGGTCTTGGGGGACCTAGTGGCTTTCCTCCTTATGGCTCTGGAGGGTCTGGTGACCCTCCACCTAGTGGTTCTGGTGGCTCTTGAGGTTTTCCACCTCCTAGAGGTTCCGGAGGGTCTGGTGGTTCGCCTCTTGGTGGTCTTGGTGGTCCCGGTGGTCCTGGTGGTCCCAGTGGCTCTAGCGGTCCTCCTCTTGGGGGCCCTGGTGGCCCTAGCAGTCCTAATTCTAGAAATCAACCTCCCATGGGCATATTTTTCGGTAGTTCTTCCTCACAGCAGCCTGTTTATTAGTCTACCTATGGCCCTACTGGTAATTACATGCCATATCAATATTATCAGTATGTGCAGCCCAATAGACAATTACCTTTCCTAGCAACTTTGGACTTTCCTGATTTGTCCAAGTTGATAAATGATCCCATTCGACACAATCCCTCGTGGCCTCCCATTCCGGTAAAGTTACCATCAGATATTCTGAAATTCGATGGAAAGCAGGGTGAAGATCTGCAGAACCATGTTATGACTTTTCATTTATGGTGTTCCTCGAACTCCCTCATGGATGATTCCATTCGGTTACGACTCTTTTAGTGAAATTTGACCGCTATGGCCATGAAGTGGTACATTGGACTCCCACAACATTCATTTGTGGATTTTGGCTCATTGGAAACCATATTTCTTATGCACTTTCAGCTCCCTATTCATTATGAAATGGGCACTGATATTTTAACTTCTCTGCGACAGAACACCTCCACCCACATTTTTTATCATATTCATGAGTGGAGAAGGTAGAGAAAGCTTATTAAGGACCCTATTCCAGATCAGTTGTTAGATGATTGGTTCACTAAGTCCTTATTGCCTCCTATTGCCTGAGATGTGGCCATGGGCGGTGCCATTACTGAAGAGAAGGCTATTAGTCGGGCTCAGTACCTAGAATTGGTCTATTCCCAGTCCGGGACTCTCTATGACCTGATTCCTCAAGCTCCTCACCCTAGCACTGACCCTGCCAAGCCACCAGCAGAAGTACCTGTTGATGGGATTGTTGGTTCAATACAGTCCCCATCCATAGTGAAACCTGCCAAGCAAGCCCAAATTGCTACTCCTTCGACTCCTAAGGTTTCTGCTGAGTTAAATTCTATTCAAAGTACTCAAACCTCAGGTAATAAAAAGAAAGTTCAAAATCGCAATAAAAAACCTGGAAACCAACAAGAGACCCCATGATCAACCAATAATGACACCGACAAAGGGAAAAGGAAGGCTAAATATCCTTGTTTATTGTGTAGTGGTGACCACTTTCCAAAGGAGTGTCCCCATCGGGATGAAATCTCCCAGTTTCTGAAGTCTAATCCCGCACCTGTAGTACTTATGGATCCCTTTCCCTCTCAACAACAACTAGTAGACCACATGTCTAACCAAGGTAACTCTAGTTCATCAGAGGAAATTTGTATGATGTTCTCAGATAACATCCATCTGCAAACTCTAAGCCAGAATTATGATAAACCCACAGATCAGAAAGAAGATCAATCTTCTTCAGGGAAAGCTCCCTCTACTAGTTCTCCGGAATCCTCGTCTACTGTTCCCTTGTCTATCGAGAAGCCTACTCTCGACATGATTTTGTGCCCACCAAAGAGTACTCTTTAGAAGGATGTCTTTAATGCCAATGCCTGAGCTGCTCAATTCTATAATGTGGTTGAATATCTCGCTCAGGAACCTTATGCGATGTCTACCCTAGAAGTACTCCAAAGTTTCCCTACACAGCGCAAGAACTTGTTGACCACATTAGGAGTTGTAGACCTAGATAACACTAACTTGATTCACTTCAATGTTGAGAACTATAAACCTAGATTACTGAATAAACTTGCTTTTCAGATCATTACGAAAGTAGTGGGAAAGAAAGTCTTTCGAATGGTACTAGATGAAGGAGCTTTGACCTCGGTGTTATCTCTGACTTGTTTGAAAGCTCTTGGCTCTCCCGAGCTTGTTACATCACCTACAACCCTTAAAGCCTTTGATGGATGGGGTTTCCAACCACATGGCCTCATATCAGCCCTTTCGGTTGAGCTGGGGGCCAAAACCATTTCCATCCAAGTAGAAGTGGTAGATGCCCCTTTGGATTATAACCTCCTTTTAGGAAGGAATTGGTTCTATGCCATGAATGTTGTTGCTTCAATAGTATTTTGAACGGTCCAATTCCGGCATCTTGGGAGAATTGTTACCATTGACCAGCTTGATTTCTATACACCGGATGTTACTACCTCCATGGCTAATAACATCCCCATGTTAGGTCAGTCCCCTCCTCCTTACCAGTCGATTGGGGTAGGTATGCTGAAGGATTCATCCCTTATGGGGATTTTTCCCTCTACTCCTCCTAGCACAGATACCACAATAGTACATATGATCACCTCATTTGATATTGAGCCCCAAGGCCAAAATGTTATTGAGTCCACCTCATTGAGCCTGCATGAAGCTATGTATGACACCATTCAAACTTGTTTCGATGATCACACTGATGACATTCATTTAGTGGCTTTGGACCCTTACCATTTACCGTATTGGTTAGATCCTTCTCTTCCGATTCTAGATTATCTCTCTGAGACATTTCCTTCTAATGAGTCCATTATAGATATCATGAATACGAATGAGCCCATTTGGAAGGATCACCATCATAGATCCATGTTCCTCCCCAATACCAGTTCAGGCAGCCATGATTTTGCATCCTTATTTTCTACTGATATTGTCAACATTCCGCAAAGTCCTATATCGTTGCAAGACACAGATTCTGAAGGAAACCTTTGCAACATTACTCAGATGAACCCAATTGACATATCAACTATGCCTGATGTTATTGAGCACGTTCATGTTGGGAAGAACTGCTCCATAGATGAATCTGAAGCATATAAGGCACTTTTTAAGGAATTCCATGATATTTTTGCCTGGTCCTATGAAAAGATGCTCGGGATTGACCCTTCCATTGTGATCCACGAGATTAAAACTTATCCCATGGCTAAACCTGTCAGGCAGAAACTTAGGCAAGTCCATCCTAGGAAGGCCGCAGCTATTAAAGCTAAGATTGAGAAACTTCTGAAAGCTGGTTTTATTTATCCTGTACCCTTGATAGAATGGGTATCGAACGTTGTCCCTGTTAATAAAAAGTAGGGCACCATTAGAGTCTGCATCGACTTTAGGGATTTAAATAAATCTTGTCCCAAGGACAACTTTCCTACCCCGTACATCTATCAGATTATCAACAACTATGCTGGAAGTGTCATATTTTCATTCATGGATGGCTTCTTTGGCTATAATCAGATTGAGATATTTCCCTCCGATCAGCATAAGACAGCATTCATTTTCCCATGGGGAACCTTTGCATATAAGAAGTTACCTTTCGGTTTGAAAAATTTTTTATCCACGTTCCAGCGTGCAATGTCCTATGCGTTTCACGACATTAAACATATTGTTGAACCGTACCTTGACGACCTCCCTACTCATTCACAGTGACGGGAGGACCATCCTGGTCATCTTAGAGACATATTCCTGAGATGCCGTCATTATAATATATGGCACAATCCGCATAAATGTGTTTTTTGCGTTGAGATGGGACGTCTGCTTGGCTTTGTGGTATCCAAAGATGGCATCTGGATCGATCCTTTGAATATTGCAGCTATCATTAATCTACCAGCCCCAACCAACATCCTTGAACTCCAAAGTTTGCAGGGGAAGGCAAAATTTCTCCACCGTTTCATGTGCAATTTCGCTGAGAAAACACACGGTTATATGCGTCTCCTCAAGAAGAATACTCAATTCTTCTGGGATGACCAAGCCCAATGTGCCTTTCATAGTATTAAGCACGCTCTAACTCATTCACCCGTGATACACCCCCCAGATTATTTAAAGGATTTTCTCTTGTATATTGCTGCCTCCGCTACTACCATCACCATGGTTTTAGTGCAAGACAATCTCCATGGTCAAGAGCATGTGGTTTATTACGCCAGTAAGAATCTTATTGATTCTAAAACCTGTTATTCACATGTGGAGAAGCTAGCTTTTTCCACGGTCATTGCTGTGAAAAAATTTCGTCTCTACATTCTGCTTCGCACTACCACCGTATTGGCAGACCAGAACCCGATGTACTACATTCTGACTCGTCAGGTACTCGGGGGAAAGTACTCCCGTTGGATCGTCATCCTTCAGGAGTTTGATCTCGAGTTTTCCAAGGCTACATCAAAGAAATCCTTGGATTTTGCCGATCTTATATGTGACCTTCCCTGTGCTACCACGAAATCTGATCCCAACGATTCATTTCTAGATGAATTCCTGTTCCTAATTAGCACTACTGATCCTTGGTATGGATATTTGTTGATTTATCTCCAGACCCAGCGTTTTCAGCCGCATCTGTCACCACGTAAAGTACTATCTTATCTTAAATGATACCTTTCATAAATGTGGGATGGACTCCATTCTCCGGCGATGCCTCACTCATGAGGAGGCTGAACACGTGCTGAATGATTGCCACTCTGGAGCATGTGGCAGTCATTTATCTTGGATGGCTACAGCCCAGAAAATCCTTCGCGCTAGCTATTTCTGGCCTTCTGTCTTCAAAGACTGTCATGAGGCTGTTAAGAAATGCCCACCTTGCCAACATTTTTATCCCAAAAAGTGCACCCATCCTGCTCCGTGCTACCACCTAAGTTGTACTTGGTGGTTTTTGATCAAGTGAGCCTGGTGAACCGGACAAGGATAACTTGTTCGAAATTAAGAAGACCTATGGAAGTACTTCTGGGAAGTTCTTGTTGTACTATATCACATGTTCATACCCCATGGGGGAATTGTAATAAATTTTCTAGCATGATAGTGTCTGTAAAAGACTCGGTCTCTTAGAATTTATTTATTAATCCAATCAGCCCAGGGTGTTTTTTCCCTTGGTTATTATTGGTTGTTGAATAAACGACTGATAATTTCTGAGTTTTTCACTCCATACCTCCAAAGTTGGGGTGGTCGGCTTGGAATTTAGGCCTATTGAGGTTATTAGAGTCTATGTGTTAATGTAAAAACATGCTAGACATCATGGTCGAGTCATATGAACATGTCTAAGTCCCCCTAGGTTTTTTCAATTTTTCAAATTTTTAGTTTTTTCAGTGTTTTTTATTAAAATTTAATTTTTCCAAAACTTAGTCTAATTTTTAATAGTTTAATTGGAAAAAATGATTTTGTAATAAAAGTGGGCCAAATAATCAGTTTCAGTCATGTAGGTGCTCATTTTCAAGCTAAGAGCACCATGTAAACCCATGGACCCACTATTTCCTAGTTTTGAGTGATTTTCCATCACTCAGGTCAGAAAGCCACAAAAAACAATTATTGATTATTTTAATTAATAAATTGATGAATAATGGAGCAAATCCAAAATCATAGATCAGTGGATTCTCAACTGATTTGATTGAAATCAGTCAGATTTGAACTAGATTGACTGGATCTGACAAATGCTTGACTGAAGGAGGTGATCAAATCAGATCCAGAGTTGATATTCAGTAGTCTTTATGGGGAATTGCACCCTCTCTCTCTCTTCCACATGTGTGGGCTCTCCTGGGAGCTCTGTGGATTGATGCGTCAGTTTATGGGTTGATGTGTCAGCTCAATCAAGCCCCCGGTTGACAATTAGGCTCAGGTCAGCTTCAGATCTGCATTGATTGACTCTCCATCATTCGAATTGATCTGTCTCCTTGGGATTTGCGCCCCCCTGGGCTGGATCTCCTGGGTTTTGTATAAATCAAGCACAAGCAACCTCTTCCAAGCTAGTTAGAACTGGTATTGAGTTGTTGTTGCTCTTGTACTGTATTTTTTATTATTCTAGAATAAAGAATCTTTGGAGGCAATATCTATAGTGCAATGCTCTTCATGTGTGGATGTTGATTGTCAAATGCTTATGAGGTATAATCTGTGTTATTTATCATTGCTTTTGCTGGTTAATTGTTTGCCTTGAAGGAGAGAGCTCCCTCCTATTAGGGTAAGAGTTTATTCTAGTTTGATTTATTCTCTTATTGTTGCTTGTTTCATTTCTATTGGATTTGTGTGTATTTTAAGTTTAATTGCATGCTTTCCAATTATCTCTTCCAGCAACACCTATGTTTTAACCATCTGTTTGTGCAAGGATTTCTAAGTTGCAGGTGATCTCGCTTGTAGAAGAGGTTGAGCTGGTTTGCATCTTCCTCATCTTCAAGATATTCTGAATGACATAGTCCCTTGGTGTTCCACCAAAGCAGAATCCAAATCCCAACATTCCCAGGCTTCAAACACTCTTTCTCTCTCTTCCTCCTTCAAAATCTCAATTTCTCTTCAAATTGGTTACTCAAAAAGAGTCTTATTGCTTAGATATGTCTCATTAAGAAAATTACATATAGATCTAGTTATTAATATCCTTCCTTAAGTTTATATCTCAGTTCCGTTTTTCATATGAAGTTATATTTTAAGAGATCTAGCTGAAATTATCCTCTTTTTGCAAGCATTTTAATGAAAATTTGTAGCTTGCTTTTAAGGCAGTTTCCTTTGCTGTACTTTAAAGTTTCATATTATGCAATAAAAGTGCACATCTCATTGGCTGCCCAAACAGCAAGCCAAGATCCCATGGAAATATTGCTTTCCTTGGTTCCTTTTTGCAAAATTAGATTACCCCAACTTAACAAAATTTTACTTAACTTTTTTTTCGGTAACTAGTGTAGTGACCCAAAACACTTTCAAAGTGTGTTTGGGAACATTTGATTTTGATTGCTCCCTATTTTTTAGCAGGTATAACAAAAAAGAGAAGGATACTCTACCAAATTTCCGACTCTTGGACGAACCGGAGCTTCCCGGAAGCTTCCCCCACCACTGTGTTTTAATTCTAGCTTGTTACAAGCTTGTTGTAAGCCTTTGGATCCCAGATAACAAGGACCAAAGTGCATCAATTTTAATTTGTTGATATTGTAAATCGCTGCTAATAAAAGGAAAAGGTCCTTTCGAATAGGCTCTTTCAAGCCTATTCACCATACCCCCTGGGGGGATTTGTGTCCGTGTTTCCTTTTTGCTTTTCTTTCCTTTTGTTTGCAAACTAGCGTAGTTATAATCTGCAGGGTAGTATAATTTGATTTATTATCAATTTCATATTCCATATTTGAGATTTCAAAGTAATCTTAATACTTACCCCACGACTTCCCGATTGACCCGGAAGGGGAAAGAGATGCGTGGTAGGACTAATTAGAAAATCGGAATTGTGTATCTGTGTTTTCCTTTTCATCATTTTTTTCTTCAGCTATTATAAAATTAACCTGTCCTTGATTCCCCAATTGAGATCCACTTGGATCAAAAGAGGTTCCTGGAGGGTTTTCTTTTTAACAAGAACACCCATCTCAAAATTTACTAAAATTGACAAGAATCCGGTGTGTATGCTGTGCACTTGGCTGCGGTTCGTCCGATCAGTCAAGTTGTATCAAAAGCACTTGAATGACTAGAATAATTAGGATTCACTCTCCCAAATTGGAAAACCATCAGGTTAAAATCCAACACCTAGATCAAACCATTACGGTGGCAAAATACCCAAAGGAAGCGGGAACTTTTGAAAAGTGACCTCGGGGCACTGATCTCTGTCACACCCTAATGGGTGCGTTATGAACAATAGCCCCAGAGACTTCATTCAGCCCACATATTCCTTACGGGTAGTCGTGACGATTTAGTTTTGGACATACTCCAAGTACTCTCGGGTATATCTAGAGTCCCCCCCCCCTTTCGCCTAATTTTAATCAACTCATATTTCGCATTAACTTAAAACGTACCAAGAGGAAATTACAAAACATTCACTCCAAGCACATGCAATTACATTGATTATATTTTGACTTCATTTTAAGGCACTGGTTATT
The DNA here is from genome assembly GCA_001517045.1 of Pseudotsuga menziesii. Taxonomy (NCBI): domain Eukaryota; kingdom Viridiplantae; phylum Streptophyta; class Pinopsida; order Pinales; family Pinaceae; genus Pseudotsuga; species Pseudotsuga menziesii. The sequence continues at coordinate 49,884 of LPNX010566544.1, read as the reverse complement.
TTCTTGCTGTATATATATATATATATCGTGTCTCAGCATTGTGCTTTCTTGCGCTCATTTTGTATCTTGTCATCTATGGTTGTTTATGGTTAAATTTTGAAACTCCTAAGTAATTAATTCAGTTAAACATCACAATACTAAGTAATTAGCCTTAGTAACTTAATAGGGTCTACCCCCCTTGGCTTCGTTAGGAGTTGAGCCTAAACGGAGGATTCAAGAACAAGGTGACAGCCTTGACTCGAGACTTGCCCCCAGGGACACACCCAGTGACTTGAAGATTTCTGCCACGTGACCCAGGTGTGTGAAAGGCGACAACACTTTTTGGTGCCGTTGTCGAGGATAAATCTTTTTATTCTCGAGTACGAATTTTGTTTTCTTCCTTTTTTTCTTTTCTTTGTTTGATGAATGCTTAGAGTAGATCTTTAATTTTCATCTGGCGACTCCACTAACTTTTTTCCAGTTTTTATTTTTACGAAGAAAAGCAAAAAATAATTTTTGTGAAAAGATTTATAAATGATTATTTTTCTGTTTCACATGGCGACTCCATCGAAGGGATAAAACCCCATTATCTCATAAACTTGTGAAGTTTTGTTGTGTGTAGATGAGCCCATGCGGCATGTTAAAACCTTTAAAGCTCATCACTTGACAGCTGACAGCTCCACCTTTTCAGTACAAGGTTTAATCGTTATATCAAATGGATACTATTTTGGATGAATTAAAGGAGAAATATGGTGCCCAGTTAACCGTAATGTTTCAGCCTATCGATTTCTCAAACATCTCGGGTTTTCCTAACTATTGTAATGGTTTGGGGGATGCATATAACTAGCTTCTGATATTTCATGGAAATTATGGTGATTCGGCCATCTGGCATGTCAAATCTTTCCTTTAGTTGATTGCTGACTCCAATATTCTTCATGAAGACAATATGATGGAAATGTTTGCTAGTACTTTTTGGGGTGAGGCATGTTGTTGGTTCTATTAGGGCCTTCCTAATAAATGTATAACTTCTTTTCCAAGCTTCCTATGGATTTTTTTATAGCAGTGGCATGATGGTAGGGGTAGTATGAATGGTTTAAAAAAGTTCCTTGAAAAGATCTGTACCTTCTACTTATCTGGGACAGAGTATCACACGGAAACATGTGATGGACCTTTTGCCATGATACAAAGTATTGAAGACTTGGAATCACTTCTTGAACATTTAAGTGAAGAGGAGGTTCATGATACTCCCATCAAAGAGTTTCCTCATAGTTATTCGAGAAAGGAAGTAAGTAAGTAGCTTATTAAAGAATATGAGGTATCTCCTAATACACAACAAGATTTTGAGGAAGGGAAAATCCAAGATGATCTTATTGAAGAGCTTCAGGAGGAGCCCATGATGGAACACATTGTTGAAGACTCTCCTCATGTCACCATAGCTCAAGACATTGAAGATTTGGTGTATTCTCAAGTGTGTTGCAATGCTGATATCTTTCCAAAAAGACCTCTAGAGAAATCCACTGAGCAACACATACCAAGTGATCCCATTGAATATGTCCAAAAGGTTTCCTTGATTGAAGATCCTTTTCATGATATCATAATGGAATCCTATAAAGAAACTTATGATAAGATCAGTATGGTGTGTGGTGACACTAGACCTTGATGAAGGTTTGGAAAGTTTATTGCCTTGTAACATTTTATCTGAAGAAGATTGTTATGAATACAAGGAAGACATGGATAGGCAGGAGCATGATGCCATGGATGAGGAGTCCCCCACATATGACATGGACGGGAGTGATGACTATTGGAATTTCATAGATAATCCAACTTGTAAAAATCTTATGGAGAATCCCATCCATGATATGTCCAACAATGGGAGTGTCTATTCAAAAATTTGTGGAAGTCCAATCTATGATACGTCCATAGAGGGGAGAACAGATCTAAGTGCCTGGGAAAACCTTAGTATGGAAGAGGAGCATTCAGAATTTTCACGTGATCATTGTTGGGGCGCGCACCTTAACAGTCATTAATTTTGGTAACTCCGTGGTTTTTGCGCAAAGCTGTAAGCGGAGTTGCGACACAAAATAGTCTTAGGGGTGTCGGGGTTGGATCAAAGCCCCTCTTTTTGTAAATGTCCCATGATTTGCGGGTACCCATGGTTTAAGTCCATGGTATTGTAATAGTGCACTTGTATAAATAAGGCAATTATGTAAAAGAATCAAGTAAGGTTATAGTAGGTTCTATTATGATGATAATTTGATGCGAAGGCCTATTTTTGGTTTAAGGTTAAGTCCCAGTTGTGTGCGTGGACGACCTATGCAGCTGTGTGCATAGAGGGTTTTGTAAGAAGGATTCTGCAGCTAAGTACGCAACTTTTTGGTGGCTAAGAAGATCTATAGCTGAGTGTGCAGATCAGAACTGTGTGTTTGTAAAAAATTGAATAAAAACGCAGTTTTGTGGATGTAGCCCCAACACTGGGGGTGAACCACGTATATCTTGTGTTGTGGTGGTTATTTAATGTTGTTTCTGTTATGTTTTTATGCATTTGATAAGTAGATTAAGGATAAAGTAAGATAAACTGCTAAAGATTAACTTCACTCTGAATTCCCAGTTAAGGGTTAAGCAAGAAACTGTCTGTTATCTAAACTACGAAGCTAATAAAGTAAATGTCGAAGCTCTGTGTTGCATGAGTATTATTTATTGAGGATAAAGGTACAGTAATATCCCTCTTTGCTTGCAGAAACCTGATTCTGCGGCACCCCATAGCTGTTTCGGGTGAGACTGCAACCTGTTCGTAGGTTGTTGCTGAAAGGGCCAACACTGTGGGTCTTTTTGTTGGTGCGAAGTTGAAAGTATAAAACCCGGGTCTGCCCTAAAGCCCGACAAATTGGTTCTATTGCCAGTTGAACTCAAATCTGCTTTAAGAGGGATCTACGTCCTACCTGGAGGGCTATGTTTTGGAGGCCCTCAGTAAAAGAAATCAGTGACTGGATTGATGAGACCTATCTGAAATTTGCTGAACAAGAAAATAAGGATCCTCGTCGTAGCTCAGACGACTTCTTGCAAAGGTACATTTTTACTGATATTTATGAAATTTTCTTTAGTAGTATCCACATAGAATTGCACCAGTGGTTATCCAGGTTGACAGAAAGAAAGACAAACTTCACTGAAGATCAGTTTCCTGACTGGACCCCAGCAAGAATTAATATATTGAAAAGGGTGAACAACGCGATATCACGAGCCATTGATTTTTGGACAATGCGAACCCTTGAAGCATTTGTGACAGAGTTCGCCATTGACACACATACTTCTTTTAGTGAAGCAGAAAGACAGTTTTTCAAAGGACCAAGGGGTAAGTACCTACATTCCTTTAGTCTGAAAATTAAAATGCTCTTGGCTGAGAAAGGTATATTGCTGATTGAATTAGATTGATAGATTTATTTTTACTAACCTATGTTTGGAAGCAAAAGAGTCTTTGATGAGCAAAGTGGTTTGCTGCGAAGTGGTAAAAGATACAAGAGAAATATTGAATCCTATACCCTAGGTCAGAATAACGGTTATTCCCCATTAAGTCTAGAAGAATATGAATCTGAAGAAACCCCTTTTGTTGGAAACCCTCCTATAACTCTGCAGCG
>LPNX010566544.1:28767-45746 GCA_001517045.1 Pseudotsuga menziesii | reverse complement strand
CCTATTGCAAGTTCTGTAAGTCAGTTGGACACAACGAAGATGAATGTCGCAGCTTTGACCTCATGAGAGAGTGAACCTATGATGCTTATAGGGTACAAAACAATGCACAAGGCAATGATGGATATGGTTACCGTGGTCAAGGTACTTTCAGAGGTCGTGGTCGTGGTGGTATTCCTGGAAGAGGTCGAGGCTAGATTTTTTGCTATAACTGTAACCAGGAAGGAAATTTAGCTAGAGACTGTCAGAACCCAACTACGACATGTCAATATTGCAGAGGAGTTGATCATGTGATTGAGAAATTCCCACAGTTGATAGCCAAGATTCAAGAAAGAAATGGCCCTCCTACTCAGAATATTCATATGATTGCTGTAGAGAAACGACCTGTCCCAGCTGTTAACATTGTTACAAGGAGTGGGGCTATGACACAGGTGCCGAATAAATAAAAATAGCCTAACGAGGCTTGGGTCCGCAAGACCCCAGAGAAAGTTCCATCCTTTGATGTTGGAGGCGAAAAAGAAACATTTATGGAAGCTAAAAAATATTTTGTTGATCCGAGCACATCAGTAGCACCTACGCAACAGCATCAACAGCAGTTACAGTCTCAATAAGCTCCGTCGGATCAAGTAAGTACACTATCATCCTTTTTACAGAGTTGTATGAAGCTATTAAGGAATCAGGATGCTTTGAACGAGTTACCGAAAGTTATTGCATCATGCGAACCTCAACGAACCTCTGATAAAAGAAAAACTGTTAATAGAGTTAGAAGGACTGGAAAAGAGATGAGATTGCATGCTCAGATAGGAGAGTATGACATGATTGATATCATTTTAGACTTGGGATCAGAAGTGAATGTCCTAACTAAGCAGACATGGGAACAAATGGAAAAAACTACCCTTAAATGGTCCCCTATATAGTTGAGATTAGGCAATCAACAGAATATTGTGCCCTTAGGAATATTCCCTAGTGTATCAGTGGAAATTGATGGAGTCAGTACCTTAGTAGATTTTGAAGTCACTGAAATCATTGATGATAGCAACCCCTATCCAGCCTTACTAGGAATTGAGTGGGCAATAGACAATTCTGCAGTCATCAACCTTAAGAATAGATAGATGACTTTTGAAGGAAAAGGCTTAAGAGTCATAGTACCATTGGACCCTTCTCAAGGAGAAAGGTATACAGAGTCAATCAGAGATGAATATCAGGATGTTCTGGATCATATCTACAACATCACAGCTAAAGAAGAAGACTATGTTAATCCTACTGCTGAAGGTATAATGGATTGGCAGTGTGATAGTTCTTGCATGACTGATTCAGATGAAGGCCTAGAGAATTGGCAGAATAGACTTCATGAGCTACATGGACATCGATGTGCAAGAATTACCAAGTCCCTCAGATGGATTGGCTCACAGACAAGAGTTTTACCTACTTTTGATGGCTTGACAGAACCAGAAGAGTTTATTGTACAATTTTTAGAGCACGTACCAGATTCACAGAAAATGGAGACTCTAGATTCAGTATTCAGAGCCACAGCTACCAGATGGTGGAATGGTCATAAAAAGTACATTCACAGTTGGAGAGCCTGTCAAAATTTTCTTCGCCTAAGATTCATGGAGCAACCTCAGGAGGTGCGAAGCAGATTTAATGGTAAGACTAGCCCTCAGGAACATTTGGAGCAGTGTTATGAAGCATGGAAGCATGTGCCTTGTGAAGAATGGGTACATAGGTTTGTACACACTCTGGAACCTGTAGCAAAGAACTGGTATGCAACGGTCGATCTTCGCCATGATACTGTAAGTTGGGATACTATTGTTGATAGTTTTGTACTTACATTTGATATTAATGAGTTTTGCCTTGCTTTGGATGCAGCTGTTAGATTGATCCATACTAAGGTGTTTGATGATAAAGAAATAGCAGAGTACCAACCTGATTGGAAGGAACAAGAACCTAATGCAGTAGAATGCTATAACCTTGCAATTGACGAGGATGATGACCTGCGCAACATCAATATTCCCGAGTCAGAAGGACACTGTGAAGTACATGGACCAGTAGTAGAATCACCTGAAGTAACTCAGCCCTTGAAGACAAGGAAAGTAAACATTGGATCAGAAGAAATGCCTAAGTATGCTACCATTGGAGACTATTGGAACAAACAAATGCACCCTTACAGGTTGAATCCTAAGTATAAAGAAAAAGTTAGGATGAAGCTCAATAAGATGCTTGAGGCAGAAATCAGTGAGGATGTCGAAGAAATTCTGTCATGGTGTCAGGATGTGTCGAAGGTCCCTATTGTGACAAATCTGAAGTTAGTAGTTGTGCCGAAGAAGAAAGGTGTGTCGAAGCTTAAAATGTGACCATTGGGAAAAATCAGATTTGGCGGCGCTGGTACGTTAACTGTATTACCACCTATAATGATGAGATTTTGGGAAATCTAGCACCGTTTGGACAAGATCTATAGCAGATATGTCAGATTTGGTGTCTTCAATGCATAGTTATGGCAGATTTCATCGATGGATTCTATAAGAAGACACCCAGACCTGTGAATTTCGCATTACACATTTTCTTGAATTTTACAGTCAAGTCCATGTCAGCTGATCGCGAAGTTCAAGAATTATTGAGAGAATTCAGAGAGAGGGGTCTGCAGAACCTTATGAGCACCCCACCTACATCTCCACCTCATGAAGAAACTCCCCCAGCACCGAACCATCCAATGCAGACACGATCTACCAGGAAGAATTTTAAGCTAGAAGTTCGTTCTAAGCAGAACGAAGATAGACACAAGAAATCAGGGAAAACACCAGAGGATCCTGAGATGAATCCATCTGGTTCAGCAGAGATCCCACCTGAAGGTTTTGAAGACTTCGGTGATGATGAGAACGTTGCACCACAGCGTCTGCCATACCTTCCTCCCGTTCAACCAGGAGTTCAACCACCTCAGCAAATAGCCAAGTTCACATTACGCACCCCTTCGCTACCACAGGGTGTGAATCTGGTCGGCACAATGATAGGGAAAATAGACCGGCCGAAGTACATAGACCACGATATAAATGATCGTGGGAAATTTCCACAGTTCGCACCTGGGACATACTTACATTTTGTCCACTATCCGGAGACTGGAGCGACATTATTGGAAGTGAAACAGTGGGCTGCTGGCTTGGAGAAAGCTGACTTATTGAAGATGCTAAACGTCCCCCACTTCGGTCGCAGTACGCAGGTTACCATAGTGGTCAAGCAATTATTGGCGTTGGTGCATGATGGGCACCTATGGATAGGAAACCAGCGAATTCCTATTAATGGATAACTCATCCACAAGATCATAGGCTTGTTGCAGGAAGGGCCTGATCCGGGAATTGAATTCCTTGGAAAGCACGAGGATGCGAAGCTAGCGCAGCATATGAAAGAACGCTTCGGCCTAACGAAAGGAAAGTGAGGGTATCAAACCTCCATAATCCAGCACCAGAACATTTGCTTCGTCGTAGAGCTTCTAGCATGCAAGCTAATGTGGAAGTGCAAGCCGAATGAAGTATCTACCCCAGTGGTTTGTATCGCTGCGAACTGTGCCGAAGGCTACAGTTACAAATGGGCAAGGTACATTGCTAAAGAGTTCCTCGAAGATGTCCGCGACATGCAAGAGAAAGGTAGACCCTTTCACTATTCATGGTTGATTGTACTTATTGCATTGGTAGGATGGAGAGAACCTACCGAGGCGCAGTTTGTTGATGTGCCTCTGACGATGCCTGGCGTAGCAAGGTATGCATCTCTTTGGGTGTTACAGGACAAAGCATCCCAGCAGATGACGAACTATATGTTCACCTTTTATGCCATGAACATATCCTATGAGATCCTGCAAACACCGCAGCTCAGTAATGATCTATTCTCTCAGTATGATGGAGTGGCCAACTTCAGGGCCGACATGCATCATATCTTCATCCAGGCCCGCGCAGATAAAAAGCATAAATGGTTTAAATTACCATATGTGGTAAACGAGGAAGACATCCTCACAGTAGTCAAGCAGTGGCCGACTGAGTGGATGAAGGACACAGGAACAAGGCCCACCATTCCAGTTCCCCTAGTGACAGATGCGGGCGAAGGTCCTAGTCAGCCTCAACAGGCTGACCCCCTAGAAGAAAGCATAGAGCAAAGTGAGTCACCACAGAGTGAAGGTGACCAGGGTGGAGATGACGAAGAAGAAGAAGAGGAATCAGTGAAGACCATCTATGACCCCAATCGCCCAGATAAGTGCAAGTCTCCCGAAGCGGAGGAAGTTACAAAGCCTTCAACCAAAAAGAAAGCTAAGGCTTTGAAGGGCAAAAATGTCATCAAAGAGCCGGCTTTGATGATTGAGGAGCTGGATCAGGCATTGACAAAATCTATGGAGGCCTTAACCAGCAAATGGAAAGACTTTGCAGCTACGCACCTGGATGCGCTCACTAGGATAGCACAACGAGTGGAAGAGCTCAAGGCGTTAGCAGAAAAATCAGCGACTGGTGCTGTGGAAAGCAGTGCCCTAGTAAGCGCACAACAGGATACAAGGCAGTGGCCAGGAATAAGTAATAGAGGGAAAGTACCAAGCGCAGCCTTGATAATGACTGACACAGCATCTCGCTCGCATATGAGCATGACAGTGGAGATAGACTACGCTAAGATGTCTATGCCGGAGCTGCACCTCTATCAATTGGCCCTCATGAAGGAGATCTAAGAACGTGACAGCTACTTGCACATGTAGTTAGAGAATACCATAAAGCAGAGTGAGAGCCTCACAGCGCAAATGGAAGCAACTGAGCAGAAGTAGAGGGAAGCAGAGAGCAAGCAGGCTACACTGGCATGAGTATTGGATGAGGCGTGTCGAAGTCTCCCTGACTTCGACATGCAGGCCGAAGAAGCACCGGAGTAGAAAATAGTCAAGTTGAAAGACTATGCATAGCAGTTGCGGAGCCAGATAGAGAATATCAAAGCAGAACACGAGGCTCAAATTACAGAGCTTCAGCTTCGAATCAGCCCGGAGAGCCCACCAGAGGTCAGGGAGCAGCGCCGTAGAGATATTCAGGCCTCAGCGACGAAGATTTCAGACCTTGTGAGCAGTGCTGCAAAGCTGCTAAATGAAAGCGTCGAGGCCTGGGAAAACCTGTAGGACAATCCAGAAGTAGAAAAGCTGTAAGAAACCATCAAGCAGCGACTGACAGAGCTGGATGTAGTAAAAGCGGAAATTAAGACGCTGCCTCCTATGCAGATAATGCTCAAGGTAAAGCAAAGCAATGAACTCCAGTAGGAAATTGAGTCATGCAGAACGAAGGAAACACTGTTGGAAAATTCTATGCGGCCCCTTATCAATGAGGCGTTGGAGTTGAGCACTTCTGCGGACAGCCAGCTCAAAGTTTTGAAGGAATATGATACATTTGCATAGTAAAAGGCCAGTGAAGCATCAACAACAGCAATGCAGGAGTTGGTGGAGAAGGAGCAAGCAGCCGATGATATCATACACAGCCTAAACAAGCAATTCACTATCTTCACCAACAAGATTCTGCCACCAAACAAGCAGCAGAGTGTCCCGAGACGGGACACTGGTGAGTCTTAGGGGCCTGTTGGGGCGCGCACCTTAACGGTCATTAATTTTGGTAACTCCGTAGTTTTTGCGCGAAGCTGTAAGCGGAGTTGCGACATAAAATAGTCTTAGGGGTGTCGGGGTTGGGTCAAAGCCCCTCTTTTTGTAAATGTCCCATGATTTGCGGGTACCCATGGTTTAAGTCCATGGTATTGTAATAGTGCACTTGTATAAATAAGGCACTTATGTAAAAGAGTCAAGTAAGGTTATAGTAGGTTCTATTATGATGATAATTTGATGTGAAGGCCTATTTTTGGGTTAAGGTTAAGTCCCAGCTGTGTGTGTGGACAACCTCTGCAGCTGTGTGCATAGAGGGTTTTGTATGAAGGATTCTGCAGCTAAGTGCGCAACTTTTTGGTGGCTGAGAAGATCTGCAGCTGAGTGTGCAGATTAGACCTGTGTGTTTGTAAAAAGTTGAATAAAAATGCAGTTCTGTGGATGTAGCCCCTACACTGGGGGTGAACCACATATATCTTGTGTTGTGGTGGTTCTTTGATGTTGTTTCTATTATGTTTTTATGCATTTGATAAGTAGATTAAGGAAAAGTAAGATAAACTGCTAAAGATTAACTTCGCTCTGAATTCCCAGTTAAGGGTTAAGCAAGAAACTGTCTGTTATCTAAACTGTGAAGCTAATAAAGTAAATGTCGAAGCTCTGTGTTGCATGAGTATTATTTGTTAAGGCTAAAGGTACAGTAATATCCCTCTTTGCTTGCAAAAACCTGATTCTGCAGCACCCATAGCTGTTTCAGGTGAGACTGCAACCTGTTCGCAGGTTGTTGCCGAAAGGGCCAACACTGTGGGTCTTTTTGTTGGTGCAAAGTTGAAAGTATAAAACTTGGGTTTGCCCTAAAGCCCAACAATCATTTACAGTCATACCATGCAGAGGCGCACAAGGGTATCAGTAATGAAGACATTGAGAAACAGTATTGTGAAAATTCAGATGTGATGCAGTCAGTGGAATATCAGTCTCAACCATCTTTTTCACATATAGAGGTTCCTTATGATTTGGAGCTACTTGGGGCTTGTGCAAAAAGTTATCATTTGATAAGCCTCGATGATCAGTATGATGATGTAGTCAATCTACCTCATCATTCTGATTGGTATATACATCCTATCCAGTCATGGATAGAAGCAACCTGCATGAGCACATACAAGTTCGGAAAGAATTTTTATGACATTATTCATGCCTATGACCTCCCATCCATCCCGCCCATTCTGAATCATCACACAAGTTTGCAATTTTTGAATAAGGTATCCTTACTTTGGCTGGTAACCAAAGACAAGGAAATTTTTTTTATGTTAATAAAATGCTTAGGTGGTTACATTGGATTTCTGATTACACTTAACCCTTTTTATATCATGCTTAGAGTAGGAAAATAAGCTCCTTGAAAGAGAGCATTTACTTTCTGCATTTCTATTTTATACTTAGCTATAATAAAACGTTGCTTCTTTTAGTTAGTTACATTTATTTTGTTTAAATAAATCAGCTTAATGGTTCATTTGGGTTTTTATAAAACTTGTGCTACTGAGGTTTTTCTTGTCAAGTTGAGATGTTTTTACAGGGTATATAAACCAGAGATTCTGGTGTTCTCATATCCTCTCCTTGCCTTAAAGACCAGATCAAGCACACGTCCTGTAGTTGGAGCCAAAATGTTACCACCTAAGTTGTACTTGGTGGTTTTTGATCAAGTGAGCCTGGTGAATCGGACAAGGATAACTTGTTCGGAATTAAGAAGACCTTTGGAAGTACTTCTGGGAAGTGCTTGTTGTACTATATCACATGTTCATACCCCATGGGGGAATTGTAATAAATGTTCTAGCATGATAGAGTTTGTAAAAGATTAGGTGTCTTAGACTTTATTTGTCAATTTGATCAGCCCAGGTGTTTTTTCCCTTGGTTATTATTGGTTGTTGAATAAACAACTGATAATTTCTGAGTTTTTTACTTCATACCTCCAAAGTTGGGGTGGTCGGCTTGGCATTTAGGCCTATTGAGGTTATTAGAGTCTATGTGTCAATGAATAAACATGCTAGACATCATGGTCGAGTCATATGAACATGTCTAAGTCCCCCTAGGTTTTTTCAATTTGTCAAATTTTTAGTTTTTTCAATGTTTTTTATTAAAATTTAAATTTTCCAAAACTTAGGCTATTTTTTAATAGTTTAATTGGAAAAATTGATTTTGTAATAAAAGTGGGCCAAATAATCAGTTTCAATCATGTAGGTGCTCATTTTCAAGCTAAGAGCACCATGTAAACCCATGGGCCCACTATTTCCTAGTTTTGAGTGATTTTCCATCACTCAGGTCAGAAAGCCCCAAAAATCAATTATTGATTATTTTAATTAATAAATTGATGAATAATGGAGCAAATCCAAAATCATAGATCAGTGGATTATCATCCAATTTGATTGAAATTAGTCAAATCTGAACCAGATTGACTGGATCTAACAAATCCTTGACTGAAGGAGGTGATCAAATCAGATACAGAGTTGATCTTCAGCAGTATTTATGGGGAATTGCACCCTCTCTCTCTCCTCCACACATGTGGGCTCTCCTGGGAGCTCTGTGGACTAATGTGTTGGTTTATGGGTTGATGTGTCAGCTCAATCAAGCCCTCAGTTAACAAGTAGGCTCAGGTCAGCTTTAGATCTGCATTGATTGACTCTCCAGCAGCTGATTTGATCTGTCTCCTTGGGATTTGCACCCCCCCAGGGCTGGATCTCTCCTGGTTTTTGTATAAATAAAGCACAAGAAGCCTATTCCAAGTTATTTAGAACTAGGATTGAGGTGTTGTTTCTCTTGTACTGTATTGTTTATTATTCTAGAATAAAGAAGATTTGGAGGCAAGATCTATGGTGCAATGCTCTTCATGTGTGGATGGTGATTGACGTCAAATGCTTATGAGGTATAATCTATGTTATTTATCATTGCTTTTGATGCTTAATTGTTGGCCTTGAAGGAGAGAGCTCCCTCCTGTTAGGGTAAGAGTTTATTCTAGTTTGATTTATGCTCTTATTGCTGCTTATTTCAGATCTATTGTATTTGTGTGTATTTTAAGTTTAATTGCATGCTTTCCAATTATCTGTTTTAGTAGCACCTATGTTTTAACCATATGTTTGTGCAAGGATTTCTAAGTTGCAGGTGATCTCACCTGTAGAAGAGGTTGATCTGGTTTGCATCTTCAAGATCTTCTGAATGACATAGTCCCTCGGTGTTCCACCAAAGCAGAATCCAAAGCCCAACATTCCCAGGCTTCAAACACTCTTTCTCTCTCTTCCTCCTTCAAAATCTTAATTTCTCTTCGAATTGGTTACTCAAAAAGAGTCTTATTGCTTAGATATATCTTGTTAAGAAACTTACATATAGATCTAGTAGGTAAGATCCTTTCTTAAGTTTAGATCTCAGTTCCATTTTGCATATGAAGTTATATTTTAAGATATCTAGCTGAAATTATCCTTTTTTTGAAACCATTTTAATGAAAATTTGTAGCTTGATTTTAAGGTAGTTTCCTTTGCTGTACTTTAAAGTTTCATATTCTGCAATAAAAGTGCACATCTCATTGGCTACCCAAACATCAAGCCAAGATCCCAAGGAAATCTTGCTTTCCTTGGTTCCTTTTTGCAAAATTAGATTACCCCAGCTTAACAAAATTTTACTTAACTTTTTTTTCGGTAACTAGTGTAGTGACCCAAAACACTTTCAAAGTGTGTTTGGGAACATTTGATTTTGATTTCTCGCTGTTTTTTAGCAGTTCTAACAAAAAGGAGAAGGAGACTCTGCCAAATTTCTGACTCTTGGACGAACCGGAGCTTCCCGGAAGCTTCCCCCACCATTGTGTTTTAATTCTAGCTTGTTAGAAGCTTGTTGGAAGCCTTTGGATCCCAAATAACAAGGAACAAAGTGCATCAATTTTAATTTTCTGATATTGTAAATCACTGCTAATAAAAATAAAAGGTCCTTTCGAATAGGCTCTTTCAAGCTTATTCACCATCCCCCCTGGGGGGATTTGTGTCTGTGTTTCCTTTTTGCTTTTCTTTCCTTTTGTTTGCAAACTAGCGTAGTTCTAATCTGCAGGGTAGTTTACTTTGATTTATTATCAATTTCATATTCCATATTTGAGATTTCAAAGTAATCTTAATACTTACCCCACGACTTCCCGATTGACCCGAAAGGGGAAAGAGATGTGTGGTAGGACTAATTAGAAAACCAGAATTGTGTATCTGTGTTTTTCTTTTCATCATTTTTTTCTTCAGCTATTATAAAATTAACCCCTCCTTGATTCCCATCTCAAAATTTACTAAAATTGACAATACTCCGGTGTGTATGCTCTGCACTTGGATGCGGTTCAGTTGATCAGTCAAGTTGTATCAAAATCACTTGAGTGACTAGAATAATTAGGATTCACTCTCCCAAATTGACAAACCATCAGGTGAAAATCCAACACCTAGATCAAACCATTATGGTGGTGAAATACCCAAAGGAAGTGGGAACTTCTAAAAAGTGACCTTGGGGCACCGATCTCTATCACATCCTAATGGGTGCGTTATGAACAATAGCCCCAGAGACTCCATTCAGCCCACATATTCCTTGCGGGTTGACGGTTTAGTTTTGGACATGCTCCAAGTACTCTCGGATATATCTGGAGTCCACCCCCCTTTTTCGCCTAATTTGAATCAACTCATATTTCACATTAACTTAAAACGTACCAAGAGGCAATTGCAAAACATTCACTCCAAGCCCATGCAAGTACATTGATTATATTTTGACTCCATTTTAAGGCACTGGTTATTTTCTTGCTATATATATATATATATATATTGTGTCTCAGCATTGTGCTTTCATGCGCTCATTTTGTATCTTGTCATCTATGGTTGTTTATGGTTAAATTTCAAACTCCTAAGTAATTCATTCAGTTTAACGTCACCATATTAAGTAATTGGCCTTAGTAATTTAATAGGGTCTACCCCCCTTGGCTTCATTAGGAGTTGAGGCTAAACGGAGGAGTCAAGAACAAGGTGACAGCCTTGACTCGAGACTTGCCCCCAAGGACACACCGAGTGGCTTGAAGATTTCTGTCACGTGACCCAGGTGTGTGAAAGGTGACAACACTTTTTGGCACTGTTGCCGGGGGTAAATCTTTTTATTCCCGAGTACGAATTTTGTTTTCTTCCTTTTTTTTTTGCTTTGTTTGATGAATGCTTAGAGTAGATCTTTAATTTTCATCTGGCGACTCCACTGAATTTTTCCCAGTTTTTATTTTTACAAAGAAAAGCAAAAAATAATTTTTGTGAAAAGATTTATAAATGCTTATTTTTCTGTTTCACATGGCGACTCCATCGAAGGGATAAAACCCTGTTATCTCATAAACTTGTGAAGTTTTGTTGTGTGTAGATGAGCCCATGTGACATGTTAAAACCTTTAAAGCTCATCACTTGACAGCTCCACCTTTTCAGTACAAGGTTTAATCGTTATATCAAATGGATACTATTTTGGATGAATTAAAGGAGAAATATCGTGCCCAGTTAACCGTAATGTTTCATCCTATCGATTTCTCAAACATCCTGGGTTTTCCTAACTGTTGTAATGGTTTGGGGGATGCATATAACTGGATTTTGGCATTTCATGGAAATTATGGTGATTCAGCCTTTTGGCATGTCAAATCTTTCCTTCAATTCATTGCTGATTCCAATATTCTTCATGAAGACAATATGATGGAAATGTTTGCTAGTACTTTTTGGGGTGAGGCCTGTTGTTGGTTTTATCAGGGCCTTCCTAATAAATGTATAACTTCTTTTCCAAGCTTCCTTTGTATTTTTTTATAGTAGTGGCATGATGGTAGGGGTATTATGAATGGTTTAAAAAAATTCCTTGAAAAGATCTGTACCTTCTACCTATCTGGGACAGAGTATCACACGAAAACATATGATGGACCTTTTGCCATGATACAAAGTATTGAAGACTTGGAATCACTTCTTAAACATTTAAGTGAAGAGGAGGTTCATGATACTACCATAAAAGAGTTTCCTCATAGTTATTCGAGAAAGGAACTAAGTAAGCAGCTTATTAAAGAATATGAGGTATCTCCCAATACAGAGCAAGATTCTGAGGAAGGGAAAATCCAAGATGATGCTATTGAAGAGCTTCAGGAGGAGCCCATGATGGAACACATTGTTGAAGACTCTCCTCATGTCACCATAGCTGAAGACATTAAATATTTGGTGTATTCTCAAGTTTGTTGCAATGCTGATATCTTTCTAGAAATCCCTCTAGAGAAACCCACTAAGCAACACATACCAAGTGATCCCATTGAATATGTCCAAAAGGTTTCCTTGATTGAAGATCATTTTCATGATATCATAACGGAAGCCTATAAAGAAACTTATGATAAGATCAGTATGGTGTGTGGTGACACTAGACCTTGTTCTCCACATGTTGATGAAGGTTTGGAAAGTTTATTGCCTTGTAACATTTTATCTGAAGAATATTGTTATGAATACAAGGAAGACATGGATAGGTAGGAGCATGATGCCATGGATGAAGTGTCCCCCACATATGACATGGATGGGAGTGATGACTATTGGAATTTCATAGATAATCCAACTTGTAAAAATCTTATGGAGAATCCCATCCATGATATGTCCAACAATGGGAGTGTCTATTAAAAAATTTATGGAAGTACAATCTACGATACGTCCATAGAGGGGAGAAAGGATCTGGGTGCCTGGGAAAACCTTAGTATGGAAGAGGAGCATTCAGAATTTTCACGTGATCATTCAGAGTCATACCATGTAGAGCCGCACAAGGGTATCAGTAATGAAGACATTGAGAAACAGTATTGTGAAAATTTAGATGTGATGTAGTCAATGGAATATCAGTCTCATACATATTTTTCACATATAGAGGTTCCTTATGATTTGGAGCTACTTGGGGCTTGTGCAACAAGTTATCATTTGATAAGACTCAATGATCAGTATGATGATGTAGTCAGTCTGACTCATCATTCTGATTGGTATATCAGTCCTATCCAGTCATGGATAGAATCAACCTGCAAGAGCACATACAAGTTGGGAAAGATTTTTTATGACATTATTCATGCCTATGATCTCCCATCCATCCTGCCCATTCTGAATCATCAGGCAGGTTTGCAATTTCTAAATAAGGTATCCTTACTTTGGCTGGTAACCAAAGACAAGGAATTTTTTTTTTATGTTAATAAAATGCTTAGGTGGTTACATTGGATTTTTTATTACACTTAACCCTTTTTATATCATGCTTAGAGTAGGAAAATAAGCTCCTTGAAAGAGAGCATTTACTTTCTGCATTTCTATTCTATACTTAGCTATATTAAAAATTTGCTTCTTTTAGTTAGTTACATTTATTTTGTTTAAATAAATCAGCTTAATGGTTCATTTGGGTTTGTATAAAACTTGTGCTACTGATGTTTTTCTTGTCAAGTTGAGATGTTTTTACAGGGTATATTAACCAAAGATTCTGGTGTTCTTGTATCCTCTCCTTGCCTTAAAGACCAGATTGAGCACACGACCCATAGTTGGAGCCAGAATGTTACCACTTAAGTTGTACTTGGTGGTTTTTGATCAAGTGATCCTGGTGAACCAGACAAGGATAACTTTTTCAGAATTAAGAAGACCTTTGGAAGTACTTCTGGGAAGTGCTTGTTGTACTATATCACATGTTCATACCCCATGGGGGAATTGTAATAAATTTTCTAGCATGATAGTGTCTATAAAAGACTCTGTCTATTAGACTTTATTTTTCAATTTGATCATCCCAGGGTGTTTTTTCCCTTGGTTATTATTGGTTGTTGAATAAA
Source organism: Pseudotsuga menziesii (assembly GCA_001517045.1). NCBI lineage: Eukaryota > Viridiplantae > Streptophyta > Pinopsida > Pinales > Pinaceae > Pseudotsuga > Pseudotsuga menziesii. Next base: position 32,313 of record LPNX010566544.1, on the reverse strand, counting down.
TGACTGATAATTTCTGAGTTTTTAACTCCATACCTCCAAAGTTGGGGTGGTCGGCTTGGCATTTAGGCCTATTGAGGTTATTAGAGTCTATGTGTCAATGTATAAACATGCTAGACATCATGGTCGAGTCATATGAACATGTCTAAGTCCCCCTAGGTTTTTTCAATTTTTCAATTTTTTAGTTTTTTCAGTGTTTTTTCTTAAAATTTAATTTTTCCAAAACTTAGGCTATTTTTTAATAGTTTAATTGGAAAAAATGATTTTGTAATAAAAGTGGGACAAATAATCAGTTTCATTCATGTAGGTGCTCATTTTCAAGCTAAGAGCACCATGTAAACCCATGGACCCACTATTTCCTAGTTTTGAGTGATTTTCTATCACTCAGGTCAGAAAGCCCCAAAAATCAATTATTGATTATTTTAATTAATAAATTAATGAATAATGGAGCAAATCCAAAATCATAGATCAGTGGATTCTCAGCCAATTTGATTGAATCAGTCAGATCTGAACCAGATTGACTGGATCTGACAAATCCTTGACTGAAGGAGGTGATCAAATCAGATCTAGAGTTGATCTTCAACAGTATTTATGGGGAATTGTGCCCTCTATCTCTCCTCCACACGTGTGGGTTCTCCTGGGAGCTCTATGGACTAATGTGTCAATTTATGGGTTGATGTGTCAGCTCAATCAAGCCCCCAGTTGACAAGTAGGCTCAGGTCAGCTTCAGATATGCAATGATTGACTCTCCATCAGTTGATTTGATCTGTCTCCTTGGGATTTGCGCCCCCCCTGGGATGGATCTCCTGGTTTTTGTATAAATCAAGCATAAGCATCCTCTTCCAAGCTAGTTAGAACTGGTATTGAGGTGTTGTTGCTCTTGTACTGTATTGTTTGTTATTCTGGAATAAAGAATCTTTGACGGAAATATCTATGGTGCAATGCTCTTCATGTGTGGATGTTGATTGTCAAATGCTTATGAGGTATAATCTGTGTTATTTATCATTGCTTTTGCTGGTTAATTGTTGGCCTTGAAGGAGAGAGCTCCCTCCTGTTAGGGTAAGAGTTTATTCTAGTTTGATTTATGCTCTTATTGCTGTGTGTTTCAGATCTATTGGATTTGTGTGTATTTTAAGTTTAATTGCATGCTTTCCGATTATCTCTTCCAGCAGCACCTATGTTTTAACCATCTGTTTGTGCAAGGATTTCTAAGTTGTGGGTGATCTCGCTTGTAGAAGAGGTTGAGCTGGTTTGCATCTTCCTCATCTTCAATATCTTCTAAATGACATAGTCCCTCAGTGTTCCATGAAAGCAGAATCCAAAGCCCAACATTCCCAGTCTTCAAACACTCTTTCTCTCTCTTCCTCCTTCAAAATCTTAATTTCTATTCAAATTGGTTACTCAAAAAGAGTCTTATTGCTTATATCTATCTCATTATGAAAATTACATATATATCTAGTTAGTAATATCATTTATTAATTTTAGATCTCAGTTCTGTTTTGCATATGAAGTTATATTTTAAGAGATCTAGCTGAAATTATCCTCTTTTTGCAAGCATTTTAATGAAAATTTGTAGCTTGATTTTAATGTAGTTTCCTTTGCTCTACTTTAAAGTTTCATATTCTGCAATAAAAGTGCACATCTCATTGGCTTCCCAAACATCAAGCCAAAACTTGCTTTCCTTGGTTCCTTTTTGCAAAATTAGATTACCCCAACTTAACAAAATTTTACTTAAGTTTTTTTTCGGTAACTAGTGTAGTGACCCAAAACGCTTTCAAAGTGTGTTTGGGCACATTTGATTTTGATTGCTCACTATTTTTTAGCAGTTCTAACAAAAAAGAGAAAGAGACTCTACCAAATTTCTGACTCTTGGACGAACCGGAGCTTCCCGAAAGCTTCCCCCACCACTATGTTTTAATTCTAGCTTGTTACAAGCTTGTTGTAAGCCTTTGGATCCCAGATAACAAGGACCAAAGTGCATCAATTTTAATTTTCTGATATTGTAAATCGCTGCTAATAAAAAGGAAAGGTCCTTTCGAGCCTATTCATCATCCCCTCCTGGGGGGATTTGTGTCTGTGTTTCCTTTTTGCTTTTCTTTGTTTTTGTTTGCAAACTAGTGTAGTTCTAATATGTAGGGTAGTATACTTTGATTTATTATCAATTTCATATTCCATATTCGATATTTCAAATTAATCTTAATACTTACCCCATGACTTCTCGATTGACCCGAAAGGGGAAAGAGATGCGTGGTAGGACTAACTAGAAAACCAGAGTTGTGTATCTGTGTTTTCCTTTTCATCATTTGTTTCTTCAGCTATTATAAAATTAATCCCTCCTTGATTCCCCAATTGAGATCCACTTGGAACGAAAGAGGTTCCTGGAGGGTTTTCTTTTTAACAAGAACACCCATATCAAAATTTACTAAAATTGACAAGACTTCGGTGTGTATGCTCTGCACTTGGCTGCGGTTCGTTCGATTAGTCAAGCTGTATCAAAAGCACTTGAGTGACTAGAATAATTAGGATTCACTCTTCCAAATTGACAAACCATCAGGTGAGAACCCAACACCTAGATCAAACCATTACGGTGGCAAAATACCCAAAGGAAGCGGGAACTCCTGAAAAGCGGGAACTCCTGAAAAGTGACCTCGGGGCACCGATATTTGTCACACCCTAACAGGTGCGTTATGAACAATGGCCCTAGAGACTCCATTCAGCCCACATATTCCTTGCGGGTAGCCGTGATGGTTTAGTTTTGGACATACTCCAAGTAATCTCGGGTATATCTGGATTCCCCTGTTACGGAGAGAAATTCCTATGGCTTGGGGTACCACAACAGACAAATAGACTCCAGAAATCAATCTTCCCCAATATGCAATAGAAATAAAAACATCTAACACTAAAGGATCGAACCTCGTACCTTATTCCGGACGGTTGAAGTAGATCCCCGTTGAGCTTTCCAATCTTCAGCTTGAATTGTTATAGCATGTCCTCAACAACAAGTAAACAAGACAAGTATACTATATTTCATGGTGTTAGATCTATTCTAGCATATATAATCAATAATGTATAAGCATTTGACATATTCCAATGGATGCAACATTCATTCAAATACACATTACTGGACAGGAAAAGATATTTCTATTAATATGAATCAGAGATTACAAGTGACAACCTCTGACGGCACGTCTACGAACCGGAGAAACTAAATCCCCCACTTGGGCCTCCACCACCTCAATCCTCCATCACTCCGATAGAAAGCTCACAAACAAAGGCAATCTTGGGAAGAACACAATAGTGCTCCAAAGGGACAAAGGGATGCAGACTCAAGTATAGTTCTGGCAACAATGGACTATAGTTTCGGTACTCTCAATTCTCTCTTCTTCTTTCAATGTCTCAATGGTTCCTTATATAGCTTTCCAAAGTGATACTGAAAGGTCGAATCCGTGCGATCTCAAGGCATATGGAAGGCCAGGAGTCATATGAGTCGGATTCAAGGCAAGGAACGGTCCAACAGTTTTGGATTATGCACACATCCTGATGTACACG
>LPNX010566544.1:0-11051 GCA_001517045.1 Pseudotsuga menziesii | reverse complement strand
TCATGCTTTGGGGGGCATCCTGTTATACCAAAATCCTGTCACCATCATGTGATAAGACCTTTGACATACCTACTTGCCCTGAATCCCAGCTTCTGGAGTGAATACTAAATGGTTTTTTATCAGTCTGTCATACAAATTCCCAGCACCACACATGCCCCTTTATCCAAGAACGGTACCCTTGCTCGCATCGCCTTTCATCGGTTGTCCACAAGCGGTGCCACCACCCATTTCCCTTGGTCCATAGGCGGTTATTACTAGAACCGCTCTGTCATAGAAGGAGAAGCATGGTACCCTAGGTAAAAAGGGAAAAATAGAATTTTCTCAAGGCTTTTAGATGATAAGCCTTGTGTACTACCTTATCCCTATTTTTGTGGGTTGGTTGAGCTCGAGATCCCTCAAGATAGGATCCTAGAGGCCACCTCACCCACTAATTTCTCAACCATCTCTATCCATTAAATCCCTATAAATATGAGCTCATAGCCATGGTTGAGGGAGGGAACATTGAAGGTATTGTTATGCTGTTGGATTGATTCTTGGCCCAAGATCATTTGGAGAGAGCATAGAGAGCTAGAGTCAGAGCTTTTGGGGATGAACAGCTGGTTTCATGGAGATGCATGTCAACACTAAGGCTTGGTTGTAAAAATTTTCATATTTCTAATGCAAGTTGATTTTCTGTCCCATATATATTGTTGATGTTTGATTATAGATATATATTTCTAGATTCCTTAGTCACTAGCATAGATTAGTAGATCATATTCTGGTTGCCTTGATTTGTTTCGTGTTGAGCTTGATTGCAGGTACACAGGTGGACTATCAAAGCCTTGTATTCCAGATATCTACAGTGTCTAGGGAGAGTTATCAGCCTCTGTGATCTATTTGTTTTGGATCTAAACCATTCAGACCAGTGGAACACCTTGCTATCCACAGGAGGTGAAATATTCCAGCTAACATCTCCTCTACCTGAAATCTTGGAGTTGGTATTCCAAGGGAATTAGTCAACACCCCACAATTTCAATGAAACTTCATAATCCAAGCCTTAAAATAAGGTAGAGAAGCTTCATAATCAACATATACACATAGTACATTTAATGTATGCATCTAGAAATTGAAATTAATACTCATATATGACATAAATTTAAGATGGAAAAATATTAAATGTTTATTCTTCAGTGTAAAATTTGTTCAATTTTAAATTATAAATTATAAATAGTTCATGTTGTTATTTTTCATATACAATTTTTACATTTTTTATTGTCTAGAGATGTCATTATACCATGTGTATGTTTCTAATGATATTTTTATTTTATTTATGATTGCAGTGGTTGCTATAAACCGTAGTGTAGAGACTTTGGGAGTGATTGGTCATTTGAGAGATATTGGTGTGGCTTGGAGGGGTGGAGATGAACTTTGTCACTCCTTTTCAACACCATTAAATTCCATTATAGACACTATAAACAGATCCAATGATGCATTGTACAAAGAGAGAAAACGATAAGAATCTGACGATAGATTGAGCTACATTGACATTAAGAAGCTGAAAATAATGAAAGCAAAAATATATTCACAGTTTAGAATTCCTGGGAAAAATTGTTAGAGAAATATACCACCTTATTACCATGTTCATATACCTAGGATACCTTTTCATTTGTCTCATACTTATGTTATATGGTCCAAAACTAGGTTGTGTTGGTCAAGCAAGGTCCTTTTGGTGATTTGGACTCATTAATGCACCCAAGAGCCCTTATTTGATCATTCTTTTTACACATGCACCCTTATTTATGATTTTTTAGTCCTTGGTGCACTCCCACTATATAAAATAGGGAAACTGGTTCACCAGAGGCGCCCATGCATGGTATTTTGGTGTTTTTTGCTCTTTTGGACAATTTATTGTTTCCTAGAGCCACTCCCACTAACCCATGTACTCCACCATGCCTACACTGCCTTCATTTATATCCTATCATTCTTCATCCATGTTCACTTAGGAATTTTTGACCCTTTGAGGTGGTTTGGGAGCCCATTGGTCCACCTAGGGGGGTTTTGAGGCCCAATCTAAGCCTGCCACGTGTATGCATCCAAATTGCCTCCAAAGGATAAATATTTACTCTAAATGTAATATAAAAATGTTCTAGGCATATTTACTTACTGGACATTGATGATAAACTCTGTTATTGGATCCATTCTTATGTGTTAATTTCAGTCTTTTCATTGTTTTTTGCATAATTTGTGAATATATTGAGTTGTGAGGATTCCTTTAGCTCTTAGATATTGTTGTGAATCATATTTTCACATGGTATCAGATCTCTTTGGAGCTGCAAATCAAATCTAGAGCATTTGAGTTGCTATCTAGGGTTTCCTCTAGAAAAATTTGAGTCTTTGCATTGCAGGTACCTCCAGTGTTTCTGTAACTCAGTGTACAAGCAGAAGTGGAGCAGAATCATGTATTTCTCACCCCATTCAAATATTTTTAATGGAAGGACGAAATTTTGATCCATTTTATGTTGAAATGTCTCTACAGAGTCACCATGGGGACCGAGAATGAACCCAACTTTGCTATGGAAAAGTTGAAGTACTTCAACGGATTGGATGAAGCATTCAGGATGATTTATCTCAGTATCTCAAGGGATATTCTCATTCATGTAGACAATATTACTACACCCAATGAATCATGGCTCAATATTGAGTCATTTTTTTGGAATAATGATGAGATGAGAGGACACAAACTCGAAAATGAGATGATCTCATGGAGCCCAACTCACTTTGATATGAGCCAGGATTTCTTCACAAAGTTCAAATTGTTGGTTATTTAGCTGAAAGAATGTGGCAATGAAAATAAGGAAGAACAAATGATCTTGTCCATCCTTTCAAAGCTAGTCCCTAAGTACTCAGTGTTTGTCTCCTCATTCCACTCAAGTAAGCTAACAGATCGAAATTGGAGAATGCATTCACTGGCAGACTTCATGGATTCTTTGACTTAGGAACATGACAAGTTGGTGAAAATGGGTACCATCAAATCCACCAAGGATCAAGCCCTTGCTATTGGATTTTCAAATCAAGAAAAGGGAAAGAAGAAAGCCAAGGATTCAAAGCAGCAAGTGAAGAAAAAGCATGGCAAGCCCAAATCTTTAGATGGGGGTGCGAATCCTAGAAAGGACAAAGAAAAGAAGAAGCAAGAGAAGGAAAAATGCACTTATTGTCACAAGGGGTGGCATCCATAGAGTGCATGCATGAAGAAAACCATTGAAATGATGGTGCAACTCCTAGATAAGAACAACATGCCACTGCCAGAAGGTGCAAGGAAGAAATAGGTAGGTTCAAGCTCAGGGAATATGGATAGATACCATGATTTGGTAGCTAGGTCTTCAGGATCTTCATCCTGCATCATAGATTCAGGTGCCTCAAGGCACATGTATTCCATGAAATATAACTTCTCGTCCATATTTCCTTATAGTGGTCCATCCATTCTCATGGGTGATGATTAAAAAATACAAGCCAAAAGGATTGACAAGATTGATCTAGAAGATGGGTATTTCAACAATGTGTTGTTTGTACCTGATATTTCAGATACCCTACTCTCTTTATATCAAATGACACATATAGGTACAACCAAGAGAGTAAAATTTTCTCAAGATGATGTGTATATATCATAAATTTCTACAGGCCAAGTTGTAGCAATGGGTTTTGCTGACCATGATTCAAGAATGTATAAGTTCTCTCACTTCCTCCCCTGCTCTCAATGGAATGTGCTCCTATCACATACCAATGAGACCATAAATTTTTCGCATGAAAGGTATGGCCATCGAAACTATATATACCTCCAATCACTAAGCAAGGATAGCATGGTTGAAGGGCTTCCTACCATCAAGTTTTCCAAAGGCACTTGTAAAGGGTGCATAGTGGGAAAACATGCTGAGTGCAAAAATGAAAAAGTGAAGGCTAGGAGGGTTGTCCAAGTGCTTGATATGATCCATTAAGATATGACAGGGCCTCTCCCCACACCCTCATATTTGAATTCAAGGTATGTATTGAATTTCATAGATTATTTCTCAAGTATTGTTGGGTGCATTTTCACAAATAAAAATTTGAAGTCTTTGAGACTTTCGAAGTGTTCAAGGATTTAGTTGAGAATGCATGTGGGAATAAGATCAAGGTTATTAGGACTGAAAATTTCAAGGAGTATGTTAACAAAAACTTACATTAGCTATGTCATGATAGTGGCATTCATATGTAGCATTGTGTAAACTACACACCACAGCAAAATGGTGTTACAGAGCGCAAGACCCGAGCTCTGAAAGAGATGGAAGCATGCATGATGGATGCAAAGTATTTGTCACCAAATATATGGTATGAAGCTATAAATTGTGTTTCATATTTTCAAAATAGATCTCCACACAAATAATTGGAATGAAAAACTCCATTCGAGTCTTGGAGTGGTCACAAGCCCAATGTTTCTCATTTCAGGGTTTTTGGCTCAAAGGCTTGGGCTAGAATTCCTCCCGAGAAGAGATAGGCCTTGAAACCTCAAAGAAAGGAGTTCATTATGGTTTTATGTGCTGAATATTCAAATGGATACAATCTCTTTGATCCCTCATCTCAAAAAACATTCACTGAAAGGAGTGTACAGTTTGAAGAAGAGCCCATGCAGGAGAGCGAACTAGTCCAAGGGGATTGCTCACACCCTCCACTCCATGATGATGTAAGTGATAATTATTCCTCTGATTTTTCTGATTATTATGTTGATGATGATAATTAATACATGCATTTATATCATGACTCATCCATTTGGCCAAAGTGGGCTGATAAAACCATACAAGCAGTCGATGAACTTGCTGGAGATCCATTAGACTCTAGGAAGACTAGATCTCAATTTCACAATGCTTTCTCCACTTGTGAATTGAATATTCCTGAGAGATTCATTATTATGGTTGGATCTGATCCTTATACATATCAATAAGCTTCACTTGACCTGATATGGAAAACATCCACGCAATAATATTTCAAGTCTTTGTAAGACAATGAAACTTGGGAGTTGGTTCCTCTACCTTCCAAGAGGAAACTATTGCAATGTAAGTGGGTATATAGGACCAAAGTGGCTGTATATGGTTCATATATCAATTATAAGGCCATTTTGTTTTCCAAAGGCTTATCTCAATTCCAAGGAGTGGGCTATACAGAGAAATTTGCACTGGTTGCAAAGATGGACTCAATCAAGCTAGTTTTGGTCATTGTTGCATCTAAGAGATGGGAGGTTCACCAAATGGATGTGAAGAGTGATTTCCTTCATGGTGAACTCCATGAGGAGATCTATATGCAGCAGCATGAAGGTTTCATTCATGATCGTTCACTTGTTTTCATGTTGAGGAAGTCTCTCTATGGACTCAAGCAGGCCCCCAGGGCTTGGTATGCCAAGATGGATCGCTTCCTTCTTTCACTAGGATTTGAGAGATGCAAATATTATCCTAATGTATATTTATAGAATAATGGTAAATTATTGCAGGTCATAGTGTTGTATGTTTATGACCTTTTTATTACAGGAATTTTCACTAATGATATAGGATCAATAAATCCCTCTTTGCACAGTGAGTTTTCTATGACTAACCTTGGATTGTTGAAACAATTTCTTGGCTTGGAGATTGAGAAATATGATGCAGCGATCAAAGTAAGCCAATAAAAGTATGTTTCAGACCTAGTATTGAAGTTCAATATGGTTGAATGTAAGGCATTCAAGTGCCCATTCCTTTTAGGAATAAAACTAGTTGATTTTGGTTCATCTACATTGGTGGACAACTTGTTGTATAGGAAACTAGTTGGGAGATTGTTGTATCTCACACACTCTCGACCTGATTTGGATTATGAAGTAGGTGTTGTTGCAAGATATACAAAATAGCCTCATGAGATCCATTAGAAGGCTGCAAAAAAGATCTTGCGTTATTTTCAAGGAACCAAACACTTCGGCATACACTATGATGCTAGTTCTCCACTAGAACTACTTGGATTTATTGATTTTGATTGGGCTAGAAATTCCACTGACAAAAAGTCCACTTCATGTTATGTATTCATGCTTGAATATGGTCCCATATGATGTTCCATAAATAAACAACACATTATATTCCTTTCATCATTTGAGGACGAGTACACAGGTGCAGTGAATGCAACTACACAATGTGTGTGGCTGCAAGGTATTCTTGGGGAAATTGGATTCACATTTGATTCACCCACGGTAATTTGGTGTGATAATAAAAGTACAATAAATATTTCCATTGATATAGTGCATATATATAGGACTAAGAACATAGAGATACACATGTACTACATTATGATCTTGGTGCATGAGCAGGTGATATCGTTGTAGTATTGCCCATCTGCAGAGCAAACTGCTGACATCATCACTAAGAGCTTCACAGAGAAGAAAATAACCTATTTTAGATCAATTCTTGGAGTGGGTGACACATGGTGATTTTTGATATTCACTTACATTAGATCCATGTCCATTTTTTAGGGGAGGTTTCACTACCATGAGGTTTTCCTCCTTACCTTGGTTATACAAACAAATAAACTTTGTAAGAGGTGACTTGAGCCTTAGTTGCCAAGGCCTCAATAATTTTGTGATTTATTTACACTAAGACAGGCTTAATAAGGGAATCTTAGAGAATTATACCACCTTATTACCATGTTCATACACCTAGGATACATTTTCATTTGTCTCATACTTATGTTATATGGTCCAAAACTAGGTTGCGTTGGTCAATCAAGGTCCTTTTGGTGTTTTGGACTCATTAATACACCTAGGTGCCCACATTTGATCACTTTAGTTACACATGCACCCTCATTTATTACTGTTTAGTCCTTGGTGTGCTCCCACTCCATAAAATAGGGAAACTAGTTGACCAGAGGCGCCCATGCATGGTATTTGGGTGTTTTTGGTTATTTTGGACCATTTATTACTGCCTAGAGCCACTCCCACTCATCCATGCATTCCACAATGCCTAACATACCTTCATTTATGTCCTATATTTCTCTAGCCACATTCACATAGGAATTCATGACCGTTTGAGGTGGTTTGGGAGCTCATTGGTCCACCTAGGGGGGTTTTGAGGCCCAATCTAAGTCTGTCACATGTATGCATCCAAATTGCCTCCAAAGGCTAACGATTTTATCCAAATGTAATATAAAAATGTTCCAGTCATATTTACTTACTAGACACTGATAATAAAATCTGTTATTGGCTCCATTCTTATGTGTTAATTTCAGTCTTTTCACTATTTTTCTTCATAATTTGTGAATATATTGAGTTGTGAGGATTCCTTTAGCTCCTAGATCTTGCTGTGAATCATATTTTCACACAAATAACATTCAATATTCTAGCAGACCACATATTTAAATTGAGGGGTGCATTTGTCAACCAATCAGATATCACTAGATGGAAAAATGGTACATGGTTTTTGACATACCCCCACACAACAACAGGGAAGTACCACTATAATTCCTCTAGAAAATTTATGTAGAGTTTGTTATGGGAAAACATGTCAACTATTTTGACATGTTGGGGTTACAGGGCGCTAGTAGGGAGATGCCCCAAAACCATCCCAATGTTAGGCATAAAGATGTCGATTGACAAATGCCTCCACCTCGTAGCTAGATATCGAGCCCAGGATTCCCTCCTGTATATGATATGATTCCCCAGACACATGAGGAATTTCTTATGCTAGCTTAGATGATGTCCCACCATACCAAAGCTATTGACTAGGTAGGGCTCTCTTCCTTTGGTGGGTTATAACCATCAACTTTTGGTGGCAGCGCAACATCTATTGGTGGGGATAGACTAACATCCCATGATCCCCAGATTGAGTTACATGTGTGTATGGCATGTGCTCAAGCCTACTATGTTCATGGACCAACACATGGTACCTCTATGATGACTACCAGTCAAGTAAGGACATTGAAAAAAATCTAATGTTGTTCAATTTATTTTTTCCATATTGTACAAATATTAAAAGATTCCTAATATATATAATTTTTAATATTGCAGGATCTTGATGCCTTTACAAGGGGTGGTAGTGTACCTGGTGATGTCGTATCCGAGGAGAAAACTACCAACATTGAGGTTATATTTCAACATGTCATTTTGTCAATACATGTTAGTTCATTAATTTGTTAAATGGTCTAATATTTACAATTTTTGAAGATGCATGCACCACATTATGAATAGGATGCGAGAGACATTGATCTTAGTGAATTCTCCCTAGATGGATTCTATGATTACATGAGGAATGTAAGTACATGGTTAATGACTGAATCTTATTCAAATTATTTTTTCCTTACTCTACTCCTTTATAGATTGCTAATATTTATCATTTTTAAACTTGTAGGTGTTATCTGGCTTTGCAAAGGGGAAAGAAATTTCTAGCAACAATCCCTCCCATGGGGGCGATATGTACCAGGTAGAGGTAAGTATATTAATACACATTGTTTTTTCATCACATATTAATTCATTCATTCATGTCCATGTCTAACTATGACAACACTCTATGAATGCATACATGAAAGCAAATCTATGCACCATCTCTTTGGTTTGGCTCTCCATGTAGTCCATTTCACATCAACGCAAATATTTGCATCATCGCTTTGGTTTGGCTATCCTCCATGACATACCTTAGTGGGTTTGTTGATGTTGTAGTTAATGTTGCATCTACAATGGGGTAAGTCACACAGAGGTATCCAATTGAATATTTGTACATGTATAGTTCATTTGTATTGTCTATGCACATGCATGATGTCTAACTATTTTAGCATTTGTTGAATGTAGACTCACTCTAGCCCATTAGTGCACGTGACCGAGGTTGATGCTCAACCTATGGATATGGTTGTTATTGAAGAAACCCAATATCCTACCCCACAACATTTTTTTTCGGTGAGATGTTCATTACTTACAAAATTGGTTAGTACTTTCTCATGCATACATGTTTATAATTGTTGAGATAATTGACATAGTTTATTTAATTCATAGAGCACCATTGCAGAGAGGCTCATAGCAAGGAGGATGATGGCACAAGCATTTATACCTTGGATGGATTTAGTTAGTGTTTATTTAAAATAATTGTGTTGTATTTTAAAATTTCAAAGTTGGTTAGTGCTTTAATATTAGTTTAGTTACGTTATCAAGAAATACGATATTTGACTTGCAGTCGTCGAAGATGCACAGTGGTCATGGACAGTGGAAACAAGCATCACATTTAAGAGAAAAAAAGAGGAATTTAGAGTTTCAATGTGCTATCCTAGGACATATTTATACTTTTTTGTACAAGAGGAAGTTAAAGTTTTGATGCATGGTATAGTGCAGATGTACTTTTTCTTGCATGTACATCAATGATGTTTTTTATACATGTAAATTGACAGGCCATCCAAAGGTCGTCAACTTTTTGTATTATAACTTCCATGATATAATATATATTTCATATTGGCTCTTGATATATTCACAATTCGGTCTTATGTGTGATCATACATGTGTGTCCAATAATGCTTCTATGCATAATGTGTGATAGTAGATATTGCTCAACGGGGAAATTGCATTTGACCTTACTTTAACACTTGCATTATGAGTTTTCGTTAGGTTTCAAGGGTTTATAGGGATATATCAAGTTTTTAGGGTTGAAAGTTGTGTTGTACAAAATCCAAGTCATGACACCTATCGTCACTTATGTAGAAGTGATACTCCTTCAATATAACCCTTTTGTCTTCAGTACTATCCGCCCCATTTCTATAGGTGATATGGGCCATTATGTTGACCTGGTCTGAGTGAAAATATTGACTATGAATCTCATTTCGTGATTGAAGAGTGTAGTTTTATGCAAAATTGACCACTAATGAGATAGTCCCAATAGGAAATGTATCCTTCCACATTCTAAACTGCTCATCTTGCCAATGAGCCATATGCACATGCTTTACATACTATTATGTCTTTTCAAAGAATCCCTCTATGAAGTCGCAAACCCATACCTGGTAGATCAACAATAAAGACATGTATCAATATATTGTTACACATGAAATTGCAATCTAAAGAAAAAAATAGTATTCAAGAACTCATTATTAACCTGAGAAGTGACCAATTGCATTTTTTTCTTTCATCCCCTCCATCGATATCATATGTGACATATTTGAATGACTGCAAGTTCAACTCTTGCCTCCCAAATTCATGTTCATTGATAAAATGTATGCATTTGTCCAATAATTCCATTCCATCGTACCCTGGGCATGTCTCATCGATGCAAGGTCTTTGATAAGTTGTGCAAACTTCTGTCCTTCTACACAAAATTCTATGATTAAAGTCTCTAGATGACGTCGATGACAATGTATCTAAGCATCCATGCACAAGAGTGTTATGCAATACATGCAATATATGTATATATGTGTCATAATAATAATCATACTAAATGTTATCGAAAACAACATGTGTTATGAGTTGAGTTTATTTTAACATACCATGGGTTTCATTTCTCAAAGGATCTTTGGCCTAAGATAAGTTCGTTATCTTCATGCCTAAATCTCTCATATAATTCAGTTTGTGTCATGTCCATAAAATTTTTAATGTGGAGCTCACGATCCTTTGAACCACTTCTCAATTTTAGTACATCTTTTTGGTTGGAAGAAGGTCTAGTGTTGTCATGCCAAAAATCCTACACCAGTCCCTTTACTGCATCAACAAGCTTCATATTAGAGCATAGAGACCTGCCAATGAAGACCCAAACATATGTTTGACCATATTCAAGTTGTTCACTTCTAAAACGATACCTATAGAGTGTTTTGACATCCAAATTAACAAGTTTGGATGTAGGATTAAGAATATGAAGGGCCCTAGGGTGATTAGAGGGAATGGGGGGTTATAGCTATGGAGTGCAGGTGTTTGGGTTAGAGAGAGAGGGATAGGTAATGGAAAAGAGGGGGGTCTAGTATGAGTTAGGGGGGATATGGGGAGGGGGGTAGAGAGGAGGGGGGTTTTATTGGTAGTGGGATACATAGGGATGTGTGTGTGAGTGAGTGAGAGAGAGAGAGAGAGA
>LPNX010566539.1:0-23204 GCA_001517045.1 Pseudotsuga menziesii | reverse complement strand
GTAAGATAACCTTTCTAAGCATGAAAAAGGATAAGGCTTGATTGTTTCTTCATACAAATGGATTAAGCATGATAAGAAACACTACTTTTATATATTTTATAAATATGTTAATGATTTTTCGGTTTATATTAAAGGCAGAAAATTCATATTTAAATTTAGTATAATATAAAAAAAACACTACATTTATATATTTTATAAAGATGTTAATGATTTTTTTTTTATATTTAGAGCAAAGAAATCATATTCAAATCTTTATAAATATAAAAAAAGAATCACCTTGCTTACTTAATAGTTGAAAACAAAGTTGCACCTTCTCTTGCAATAGTGTGTGGCAATGTTGAGGACATTGTCGATTCAATGACGAGGAAGGATTGTTGAAGTGACAAATATCAAGTACACCAACTGTAAGAAAATTTGAAGTTGATTGCAAGTGATACTGAGGGTCACTTCCACCATTAATATCATGACATCACAACAAAAAGGGATGGTGTCGTTGGCACCTCCACATAATAGGTCGGATCAAGAACCCACATCATCGTCTGCGTTGTCATTATTCGACTCGATGGTGGTTCGTGTGAGGATTTGACAGACTCATTGTTGGAATGAACCTCTAGTGATGACTCAGTAACCACATGACTCCTTATAATACCACAGTCAAAGACATTGTAAGATACAGAGTGGGTGAAAATTGGTGAAGAAGAAGGATGACTAGCTATTATTGTTCTAATGGCCCTGAGGTTCATGTTAAGGAAGTTGTAAAGATTGTTTTGATTAGGAAGCACGTTGTTCGATGTGTTTTACTGACAATTGGGCACTACTTGGAAATTCAGGGAATTCTGGGCCTTCATGCAGAAGCAGCTCTAGCCATCAGGGTAAATATTTTCATTGCATTAAGAAGACCTTCTGATGCCAGTAAGATAAATATTGTCCTAATAAAGTGGACCACCACTGCGGAAGCAGTGCCAAGAGTTCCAGGACCATAGGATATCCCACCGAAGCCCCTGGACAAGGCCATGGAATTAATTGCCACAGTGCATAGTATCCATTGCTAGGAACAGTCTATTTGGATGAATGTTTAGACTCGGAGAGGGAGGAACAGAGGTAAATGTCATCACCATCAACGCTAGAAATTGCTAAATCTAAAGAAGGTGATGAAGATTCCAAATATGTGTTATGCTGACACACCCTGGTGGAAGGAGCTAGTCCAGGTATAGGATGATAGATCTCACTAGCATTGTACCTAACAGAAATAATGACCCCTTGCTGGTTTGAGAGATGACTGCGAGCTTTGAGGCTTACACAAATGTTGCATACTCATTCATGGGTAATGTTGAAGAAGATTCTGAAGGGAGGAAGAATAAGCATGGGTCGAGCTGAAGGTTACAATTTGAAATGCAGAGAAGGAACATTGGTGTTCCTGATAAGTCCTTCAGCTCCTGCGTTCTATTGCTACATCCTACTCGAGTGAGTGGTGAAAGCATCCAGAAGAAGGAAAGAATGATGAGGCTGTAAAGGATTTAGTGTTGTTGTTGTACAAAACTGCCTTATGAAAGTCTCAAAATATGGCAGTGTTACCAGGATTTAGCAAGGATGTAGTGCAAAAATCCAAACACAGAAGGAACATCTGACTAAACACAGAATGAACATAAAACTCAGAAGCAGAGAGGGTTACAGGGCTAATTCAACCTGTGCAACAGAAGGTCTTCGAGGCAGTGGCCTCAATAGAAAGTAACATGCTAGAACACTTCAGTTCTGACCTGGTGGAGCACATGAAGAAAGTCGAAGAAGAAGTGCGCACGGAAAAAGAGAAGCTACTGAAAATCCCAGAGGATTTTCATAACAAAATACACGCAAGTCAATTTATGGAGCTGTAGCTCGCATGGCTCGGGACGAGCCATAGGTGATTGTTAGGGGCATGTTGGGCCCAGGACAGAATGGAAGAATTCATGTAGAATTCTGCCTAAGAGGGAAAGAAGAGGGTAAAGGAGAAGAAGAAGGTGTTGCAACAGAAGAAATAACATCAAAGAAGAAGAGAAGGATGATGTGACAGAAGAGGGAAGATAAAGAGAAAGGTAAAGAGAAGGTGTAGGACGAGGAAGCTGTGTCAGTTTTGTCAGCTACAAAGGAAGGAGAAAGCAAGAGATGAGATGACATGGCAGAATATTCACAGAAGCAGGCATGTAGATAAGGTAATGGCTAGAAAGTGATACTATGGTAGAACGCAGAGAAAGCAGTAGCCCTTAGTGATTGTGGGTACGAGATCGGATGGAGCCGGAAGAAACCACATGTGTAAAGGAATTTTTATAAGTCAGGTCAATAACACCTTTTTGGTCATGTATTGCTAGAATAGGAAAGACAACCTGTTGGCTAAAGATAGTAAGTTGGCTGGGATAGCGACTGAAGCTGAGTCTATTAGAGTATGCATCAAGTCAGTATTGAGTCTATAACAAGCAAGTATGGAAATTATATCAAGTATGTAACAAGGCTATAAAAGGATAAAACCAAGCTATAAATGGTTTATCCCATTAGATAGTTCTTTTTTAGATGATTTTGAGCTGATTAGTTGATACAACAGTTTTAAGTAAGTGTCTAGACTCTTGAGAAAGACGTTGGAGCTAGACTTGAGGTAGATAGTTTTGGTTAATGACTCTAGATCGCTGAGTGTGTTAGAGTAGTGGTTCTGCAGCTGAGTGCACAGAGAAGTAGAGAAGGTTGAGTCGATCCAGGTTGTGTGCAGATCGCTGAGTAGGAGTAGAGTAGTGTGTTAAAGATAAAGAAGATCAGAGAGCATGCGAGGGAGGAGAAGTCTATAGAGATAGAAGAGAAGATATTGAACATAATTTGTAGCTTTATGTACAGACAAAAGGTGCATCTATTTCCTCATGCTAATGCTAGATGAAGAGCACCTTGTGTTTTTTTCCTGGATGGGTTTCCACGTTACATGTTGTGTATATCTGTGAATGTTGAGTAGATTAGACAAGTGCATATTTACTGTGTTTAATTATTGATTGGTTATTGTGCTTTAAAGGGATAAGTGTATGAATGTTGTAGTTTAGTAATGAATATGTCTGTGATGTATGTTCACTATGCATTTGCATAAGTTGCATAAAGAAGGACAAATCATACTTCTATGTTAACATATAACGTGTAAACCACCAACCCAACTTCCTGGTCTTCATTGGAAACCTTGGCGCAGAGCCAAGGAATTAAAACACCCTTTCGAACAAACTATGGAAACGTGGTTCTAGTAGTTAACCATAAAACTGAGATATCTCGGGTGAGACGACATCTGTGTCGCAGGTGCTGCTAGCTGGGCTCAGCTCCATCGGGCCGATATCGTGGGATTTGTTGTGCTGACCAGAAAGAGGGGTAAACTTGGGTAGTCGAGAGAAAATCCAACAAATGGTTTTTTTTCCAGGACCTTAAAGTGTTGTGGTAAGGGATATGTTATGGCATCCTACAAAACTGGAGATCCAATACCGGGTGGATTTCAAAGAGCTAGAGTTTACATGAGAAGAAAACAAAGGAACACGGTGGAACCCAACAGACGGTGGATCAGGGAAAGTATGTAGTAGAAATCTTGAAAAGATTTGATATGTTGGATTTTAAAGCCATGGAGACACCCATGGACACCAACTTGAAATTGTTGTCTGATGAGACATCAGAGTTAGTGGATATGAATCAGTACAGATAGATTATTCAGTCATTGATGTATCTAATGAATACAAGGCCATATATATGCTTTGATGTGAACACATTAAGTCAATATCTAGTTAAGCCTATACGGTTTCACCTGATAGCTGCAAATCATGTGATGAGGTACCTTAAAGGTACGATAGATTTGGGACTCTACTATCGGAGAGATCATGACTACAGATTGTATGGATATACGGATTCAGATTGGGAAGGAAGTGCGACAGACAGGAACAGCACCTCAGGTGGATGTTATTGTCTGGGATCCACCATGATCTCATGGTTTAGTAAGAAACAGTCTAGTGTTTCTCTCAGTACAGCTGAAGCAGAGTACATTGCAACTTGTTCTGCTTGTTGTGAAGCGATATGGATTCAGAAGCTGATGTCAGGATTATTTAAGATGGAGTTGGACACCACAGTAATTCTCTGTAACAACCAGAGTTGTATAAAGATGACATACAATCTGGTGTTCCATGACAAATCAAAGCACATAGAAATACGATATTTTTATATAAGGGATATGGTACAATAGGGAGCCATAAAACTCTAGTAAGTGAGTATTGATGAGCAAGTTTCCCATGTACTGACCAAGCCTCTATCTCGAGTGAAGTTTGAATATTTCCATGACAAGATTGTTGTAGTTCGAAAAGACTTTCCTCGCAAGGAGGAACAATGATGGAACTACAAATGATGAATATATGGACCTTCTTCGAAAAGGAGGAACAAGTCGAAGATATGGAATCTCCTCGGGAAGGAAGAATAGGTTGAATAAATGAACCCTTCTCAAAAAAATGGGGAGCAGGTTGATAATATGGATCCTCCCAACAAAGGGGGAGTGATCAGGAGACTGACATTGATGATGGATGCCAGTGATCCTCTCTTGAGTATGGAAGGTATAACATTGTGTGAATTAGAGTGGTCCTTACTAGTTAAGGATGGCCCTATAGACAATACTCTTGTATGGAGAGTATGCCTACATTCATATCTAGATGCCATACAATAACACTCACTTGGGAGTGGTCCTAACCTGTGTGGTATGGATGCTCTACGTTGGGACGACATTTTGAATGCAGTCGAGATCTGCTCTGCAAACAATACTCTTACATGGTAGAGTATACCTACAAGTGAGTGTAGATGCCATCGAATAACACTCGCTTGGGAGTGGTCCTAACCTTTGTGGTATGGATTCTCTATGATGAGTCCTCACGAACGTCATAGTATAACACTCACTTGGGAGTGGTCCTAACCTATGTGGTATGGATTTTCTACGTTGGCCCGACATTTTGAATGCAGTCAAGATCTACTCTATAGACAATACTCTTACATGGTAGAGTATACCTACACGTGAGTGTAGATACCGTAGTATAACACTCACTTGGGACTGGTCCTAACCTCAATAGTATGGATGGTCTACAATGAGTCCTCATGGATGACAGGGCCTGCACCAGGTGCGGTCGAGATCTACATTTAGTTTTAGATGATTCAACAGATTGATTTCATGGATCATGTAGATGGAGGATTGCATAGTCCTTGGACTTATGTCCTAAGCTGATCGGGATTGATCATCCCGCAAATAGATCATGGGTACTGCAAGTAGCATGGCTGCAGAGGATCAAGAAGGATGAAAGTGTTGCTGCAAAAGGATTGAAATGATCAAAGTGTTACTGCAAAAGGAATGAAAAGATCGAAGTGTTTCTACAAGGGATTGAGAAGATGGAAGTTTGCTGCAGAAGATCGAAGTGTTGCTGCAAAGGTTCAGGAATCTCTAACTGCTATAGCAAGGGTTTAAAGTACTACAAAATATCCAAAGATCGAAGTGTTGCTATGAAGGATCAAAAGGTCGAAGCATTGCTGCAAAAGGATCAAGTGGTCATGTGATACAGAAGATGAAGAGATTGAAGAGTAACTGTTCTAGTTACCGACTGTGAAAAGTTCCTATGACATATAGATGTATTACTGAAGATATTGTCTCTCTGTGCTCCTATTGTCTATGATGATGTGGTCATTAGAATAACCTTCTCGTTAAGGGGGAGTGTTGAATATTGTAACTTCAAAGGATATTATAAATGTATTTTACTAATGTAACCCAAGGGAGATGTTATTATTCCTTTGACGGGGTGGTACTATTGTATTTGGTCATCATAGAGTCATGAGGTAAAGCCTCCATTGTAAGTCGGTCAATAGCACCCTAATTAATAATATAATATACTATTTTGATTCTTCCTAGGTGAATTCGGCCCAGACAGTTTAGTGGGGCCAACTTGATTAGGGTAAAATTCAGTTGGCTCATTGTGTATAAATAGAAGAGTTGTGGTTCTGTTGAGGCCTGGAAAATCGTAGGTAACAACAACTAGGGATTCTCCCTAGTAAACGTTCCCAACTAGCCTATTACTGTTTGGTATGGGGAATCTGTCCAGTTTATGGTCCGACTACCGTAGGTCAAGTAACAAAAAGAAAAGGTTTTACTGGTTACGGCCCGGTCCACCGTGTATGTTTTTATTTTTTTTGTATTTAAGTATGAGATGCAAGTGCCTATCTAAGAATGCAGATAAATAGAGAATACGAGGAGCGGTCACAATGTGATCCGCAGGTTCTTACCTCTCGTCTTAACTCTCTTGCATCTAAATCACACACAGCAAGAAAAAAATAAAACTAACTATCTAACCTATCCCTAGGGAGCAAGATTATCATTCATCAATGAGTAATGTATTTTGTGCATGCATTAATAAAAATAACAGATAGTTGTTACTTATTTCAAAATACATCAACATTTATAGATATATGAACAACCAGATAGCTAATTGTTTATGAACATCATTCATTACTCACAGTGGAAATTTCATAGAATAAACTAGAGCGCATTCATAACAAGAACATAGGTTCAAAGACTTAAAATGATCTCACAGTTAATGGATAAGAGCTGAAAATGAAATAGTTCACATTCAACAAATCCATAGCACAACATTTGAAACCTTCCACAAAGCTTTCTCCAACAGGAAACTTGTAATTTCTTTATGCAAAAGGAAATAGTTCTTCTTACATCATACTCTCACAAATCTATCTGGGAAAAAGTCCTTTCCTACATCTAACTCTCCTATACTTATACAAAACAACAAAACCTTTGGGTTGCCACCCCCCCAGGCGACCTTTGGACTCCCCCAACCGTTTAATCTCACAATTTTGTCCTTTTGTGAGTGCTCATGATTCATACCATGCGTTACATTTCAGATGAAGACTTATGAGTACTTCATAAAAGAGACCGGATCAGTAACTGATGAACCTTTTCCAAGCCTGGGCCTTCACTGTTATCGATTCTGCTTTGTCTTTTATATATGTCTTCTTTGAAGCAGCAATCATCAAACTGAAAAATTCTCTAGGTCTATCTGCAATTAAAATGAAAAACTCATCATTCATTCGGATTGCATCCAAGATCATCTAACTTTCAAAAAACGTAAACCATACTATCAATAAAAATAAGCATCAAAAAATGAAACCTGGTGCTGCGTTTTCATCGCGAAAACCTTAACTTGAACAGAAAAATTCCGTCGCCCATAAAATATGATAAAAGCTCATAAAAATGGCAGGAACTCCTTACTGACGGGAAAAACTAAGCATTAGGCTGACAAATTCCTCATCGGTGAATGACAACAACTAAATGTCAGATGGTTAGTTCACTAAGCCGCCGCAATGGCGGAAACCGTATAGAATAAGGATCCCATGTCAAAATAAAACGTCGATGCAATAAAGCATTAAAAGCTGCCCTCTATACATCAAAAATAGGAACCATTACCCTCTAATAACAATGGCATCGGCGAGCGGAAAGACTAATCATAATGTGTCAACAGAAAAGTTCAGTTTGCAGCCGCAACAGCGAGAGATAGACAGACTAAAAGGTTTCGCAGACAACATAAATCATCAGTGATTTGAAGCTGCGCAGACTACGTATCAACGACCGAAGTCTCAATGTTGCCGCCCTGTCGGCAACGCAAAGGACCAGCCCCCCCGATCAATAGTAAAAACTGTTCTGATAGCGAAAACACAACATCACAAAGAAAAAGTTGATCAATAAAACCAAGGCATCGACAAATATCAGAACTATCCAATGGGTCATTCATCGTTTAGCTTTCGTAATGGCGGCTGCGTAGAGAACTATGGCCCCAATTCATTGTTCAAATGACTTTCGACAGCGATAAATGAACATAGCGTTAAGTGCTCAAAGACCTTTGGCTGGGCAGCATTGAAATAGTTCGTTTAATCCCCGAAAAAGCAGCAACACAGAGAAATAGAACCCCGATTCAATCTTCAACAAGCCTTCGATAGCGATAAAACCAAACCATTCAAAAACAGTCAAAAATATGTTAATTTCAACAGTCAAAAGCCTTTGTAGACAAAAATAATCATTCATCCTCCGAAAGCGGTAAACAATTGAACTCAATTCAAACTCAGGAAAATCCAAAATTGTAGCAAAGGAACAACCGAATTTAGGAAACCAATAAAACCAGACAAGATAAAATAAACAAGGAGGATCCAAAATTTTAAAAATTTGGAAAGAAAGTTGCAGCTGCAACAATTGGCGACAATCTCGTGAACCCAGATCTCTGGAAAACTTCTTCTTTGAGCAACAGATTGTTTTGACAAAAAAATCCTAACATGTTGAATTCCTCAGATGTCTGGATTTCCTAAATGACAAATGTATGTACTTTAATCATTGATATTAGTCCAATTTAGAGATCAAGGGAACCAAGATTTAAAATTCTAGATAACGCTTTTGAGGCCAAGAATATGAATTTCATTTTTTACCTCTGTCTTTGGGTAGTTTCCAGCTTGGACACCACAGGATTGTAACATATGGTAAACAGAAATATTCATTTGTTCCTCATTCCCATGCCATTTTGCACATTTTGTGCTTTTGAACTTTTGTCCTTTTTGACTCCTCCTGCATGCCTTTCTTTCTGGATTTTTATTCAGGCTCCTCTATCCATAGTGACATTTTATGTGAGAGATGTATTTAATTTTCAGCTCACGGACGGAGAAGAACTTTGGCAATTTTGTACTTATATGGTTCAGTACTTTGTTTGATACATATTGCTTTCTTAGGAGATTTTTGACTCTTATTTGCCTTTTGGCTTTCAATTCTTGGCATGGGATTATTTATATATAATATATTGTTTACCTTGCTTCCTTTCCATGGGTCTTCTGTTGTCACCCCCTAAGA
This sequence comes from Pseudotsuga menziesii, assembly GCA_001517045.1. NCBI lineage: Eukaryota > Viridiplantae > Streptophyta > Pinopsida > Pinales > Pinaceae > Pseudotsuga > Pseudotsuga menziesii. Next base: position 14,296 of record LPNX010566539.1, on the reverse strand, counting down.
CATTTTTAAATGTTAGATGGATGGAGCCTCGAAATAGTATTCCAGACCTTTTGATCGTGATTTATTTTACAGGGATTAAGTAGGACTTCAATGTGTTCATAGCCATTTAGGAAAACTGCTGAACTACAAGAAATTCTTTCAAATAAATCAATAGTACACAGTCTTATAATCAAGGATTTTAGTTAATCCAGAGTTGTGATGCTCTCCATGCAACCAAAAGTTTGCTTCTTTTATTTAAATCCATCAAAATCTAAAAAACAACAGAAATAAGGTAAATAAAAAATAAACAACTAAATCAGTTTATTTATGTACAAAATAAAAACAAAAATCAGGAAAAATAAGGTTTGAGAACTAAACCATTAACTGGCAATTTCTCCTCCCACCTTTGTAAATCTTGCAATTTGTAGGTTGAGGGGCCAAGTTTTGCTACAATCTGAAAAGGGACTACCCATAACTGTTGAAACTTTGTGTGTTTCCCCTTTTCATCATAGGGGTGATCCCACTTAAGAACCAGGTCTCCCACTTCAAAATCCTTTTTTCCAGCTTTATGTTTATCAAACCACCTTTTCACTAATTCCTGTTGATGCTTAAAATGTTCTTTGGCCCTGGACCTGGACTTCTCCGCCTTCAAAATATTATAGATTCTAATTTGCAAGATTTCGTTATCTGTGCCTCTAGACTCTTGAGCTATTACGAAATATGGTAGCATAATGTTAGGAGGAAGGATGGCTTCGTTTCCATAAACAAGGGTATACAGTGACACACCTAAGGAATTTTTGGGTGTGACCCTATCAGCCCAAAGAGCATTCAGTAGTGCTAAATGCCAACTTCTCTGGTTTTCTATCACAATCTTTTTTAAGATCCTAATCAGATTCTTATTTGTAGATTCTGCCAAACCATTCCCTTGTGGGTAGTAGTTTGCAAAATAATGCAACTTAATTCCTCTTTCATGAGCAAACGCAGTTAATCTAATAGAAGAAAAATAAGTATCATTATCGAAAACCAGGGAAATTGGAACCCCAAACCTGGTCATAATGTGATCTTGTAGTAAATCCATGACCACATCTTCATTCACTTTACGTACCAGAATTTTCTCGACCCATCTAGTGAAGTAGTCAGTTGCCGTCAAAATGTATTTGTGTTGTAAGGAAAAATTTGGTTTTATCTCTCCAATGATATCAATCTCCCATTGCTCAAATGGTTCTATTATCATCATAGGCTTCAATGGTCCTACTGCTTTGGCTTGTCCTCCTCCACACCTTTGGCAGATATCACACTTTCTTACATGGGTGTGCACGTCCTTAAACAGTGTGGGCCAATAGTATCCGGCTCTAAGAATCTTGTGGGCTGTTGTGTCTCTGAAAAAATGACCTCCAGTAGGCCCATCATGTAACTCTGTTATGAGATTTTTTGCATCTTCTTTCTCTAAGCATCTGAAAAAGACTCCATCATAATTATTTCTAAATAAAATTCCAACAATGATCTGATATACAGATGATTTAAGGCGCAACGCTCTTTGCTGCTTGGAATTCCAATGATTTGGAAACAATCCTTCCTGAAGGTAATGAACAAGGTCTTGGTACCAGGAATCTGGAGCTGTGGAAAGAGGACATACATCCATCATATGTAACTCAGCGTCATTTTCCCAATTTTTTTCTTCATTGTTGTTACCTTCAGCCATTAGTTTGCACAGTCCTTGCCCTTTAACTATGGATGCTGGTTTGAATTCGAGGTCATATTCTTGTAAAGCTGTTACCCAGTTGCCTCTTCTTTCTCCTAATTATTTTTGTACGAAAAGAGACCTTACAGCTGGGTATGGAACTATTACCTTCATCCAGTTCTTAAGTATGTACGGCCTAAATTGTTTTACCGCTTTGAAGACTACATAAGCTTGTTTATCGATAGCTGGGTAATTCAATTTGCCCCCCTGAAGACCAATGCTCATAAATGATATGGGGTACTCGTCTCCCCCATATTCCTTCTGAGTAAGCACCGCTGCTAATGAATCATCAGATGTGAAAGTGTACAAAATAAAATCCTTCTCAAAATTTGGAATTTTGAGAGATGGTGCATGAGCAATAGATGTATTTATTTTACTGAATGCATTCTTCTCTACATCAGTCCACTTGAATTGTACACTTTGTTTCACCATTTTCTGCAAAGGTTTAACAATTTGAACGAAATATAGCACAAACCTTTGCACGAAATTTATTGTCCCCATGAATGATTGCATACCTTTTTTGTTATGGGGTAAAGGTATCTGTTCGATAGCTTTTATCCTTTCTAGGTCTATGGAGATCCCCTTTTTAGAAACCACGTGACCCAATAGCTTTCCTTCTATAACCGCAAACAAACATTTCCTTGGATTCAGTGAGATGCCGTATTTTCGACCACGCTCGAAAATTTGATTTAGATGGAATGCGTGTTCTTCCCTCTTCTTTGAAAATATCTTGACATCATTGAGATATACTACAACACTATGGCCAATTAGACCACAGAAAGCTATATCCATATCCCTCTGGAAAGCAGCTCCAGCGTTAATGAGTCCAAAGGGCATCCTTCTGTAAGCAGAAGTTCCCCATTTGGTTCTGAAGGTAGTTTTAAGTATGTCTTATTTAGCTACTAACACTTGATTGTAGGTAGAGAATCCATCTAATAAAGAAACTAACTCAGAACCTGAAACCATCTGCAATATATGTTCCATGGGTGGGACTAGATAGTTGTCTTTGTCTGAAGCACGATTTAGGTTTCTGAAATCCACACATCACCTGATTTCTTCAGATTTCTTCCCTACTAGTACCAAATTTGAAACCCATTCCGAATGTGTGAATTTGAATATAATTTTGGCATCCAATAATTTTTTCACTTCACTCTGAATTAAAGGCTCAAGTTTTGGATGCATCTTCCTCAACGGTTGCTAATAAGGCTTGACTCCAGATCTAATAGGAATGATGTGTTGTATAATCTTGGTGTCATATGTTTTAAGCTCTTCATATGTCCAGGCAAATACATCTTTGTACTGTTTGAACAAACTAATGAACTTATTTGTTTCACCTAGGGAACAAAACTTTCCCAAATTCACATATTTGGGTTTAACTTTAGTTCCCAAATTTATCAGCTCGAATTGCAAAGACGAGATATGAGTCTTGACATTTGCTGGTCTTCTGAATTTGCTATTTAAATCAAACATCCACTCTAAGGTCCTGACCCCTTTAGGAATGAAGTTGTCGAATTTTAACTCAGCCTGGTGTTCTTCGTCATCGATAATTTCCCCTTTGAAAGTTTCATCATTCATCAAACATTCCAAGATTTGTTGAGCATCATAAAAAAACTTGTAGATTAGTAATCATGTCTAGAATCGAAGGCCTGAAAAGTAATTCAATAGAACACTTGCTATTTGTAGGTACAAGCCTTGCAGCTGAGGTAGCTAACAAGTCAGCTGCTGCATTCTTAAGTCTAGGAATGGATACAATATTAAATGCATAAAAAATTGTCAACAAATCCCACACTTCATTCTGATAAGTTTTTAAATGAGGTGAGATGCAATGTATCTATTTTTGAATTTGCTTTACAATTATTTCAGAATCCCCATACACTTTCAGATTTTCTACTTTTAATTCAATTGCTTTTCTTAGTCCTTGAACTAATGCTTCATATTCGGCTGTGTTATTGGTACATTCAAACTCTAATCTACATGAAAGAAAATGTTTATTTTTGTTTGGATCAATAAGGATACAGCCAGCTCCCGATCCTTCCAAAGTTTTAGATCCATAAAAAAAAAGTGTCCAAAAACTATCTACTTCTATTGTACTTGAATCAACAACCACATCTGAAACTAAGTCTACTATTTTACAGTCAAATTCATCAGCCCGTGAAAATCGAAGGAGATTGGGCTGTGTGTCTGGTGTACTGCTGGATTCTTCTGCTTGGTAATTTCCCGATTCAAGTTCAATAAAATAATTTCCCAACACCGAATTCACTGGTTCATTCTTACCCTCCAACTGAGTAACATTGTGCTGCATATGGGGCTCTCTTAATACTTTTATCTAATTGGGACCTTCCTTATAAGGAAACCACAGATGTGACCAATCTGATGCAAAATATCCATTTAGCTTTGCTGACCAATCTCGACTCAAAAAAGGTCCATAAGCCTCAGGTATGTTTGCTACTACAATATCGATGACTTGACATACCTTTTCATTTGAATATAGTCGAATCAAAACGTCCTCCATTTCCCCAATTACCTTCACAGATATTCTTTCTAACTGAATGACCTACCACGTAGATGGTTTAGGCTATCCATTTATCTTTTTACAGACTGAAAGTGACATAACATTGATTAATGCCCCTAAGTCTACTAAATAGTTGTGCACGTTATGGTTGAAAATTTCAAAAGTTAATAGAAATGGTGGGGTTTTGTATTTAGACTTACCTCCCACACTTGCTTCACCAATTTCTTCTTCTTCAGGTTGATTGTCAGTGGGAAGCTTCTCTTCAGGTATTTCAAGTGCTTTTAACAATTTCTCTTTCTGTTAAGGCACGTTACACATTTCAAACAACGAGATATTTTCCTTAGCCCTCTTAATATCTTCCACAATATCATACTCCATCTTATGTTCTTTGAGATCCTTTTTTACATCATCAGTCTTCTCCTCAATGGGATTAAGAGGCATGTTGATTTGCTTTGGATCCTAACTCGTAATGGTAAATTCAGGTATTTTATCAGCTGTAGTGCCCTTCTGAATTTTCTTTACATTCTCTTGAATTCTCTTAATTTTTGGGATTACTGATCTGTCTTTATTTAACAAACCTTGACTTCTTGTTGTCAGATTTGTTTCTGATATTTCTTCATGCTTTAGAGTACCTTTGTATTCTATATCAAAAAGTGAAACACAGTCCCATAAAACCAGAGCATCATCCTCTTGTTTTTCTGTGGATTTATTTCTCTTTTCCTCCTCATCATCAGCTTCTGTTAGTTTAGAGTCCAATAGCTGATTCATTACTAATGTCATTGAATTGATCCATTGAGGGAATTTTTTTTCAGAATGAGGCTGTTGATGAAAGGTGCAAAAATTATCCATCCCTACCTCCGTTAAGTTCATTGATGCAGGACTATGTGGAGGAGGCTTAGATTGATTGTTTTCCTCTCTCCTTTTATAGTAAGGTTTAGAAGATTTCTGAGCTTCTTTTTCCTTTTCTAGATCTATTATTTCATTAGATAGTTTCTGCATCATTTTCAACATTCCTTCAAAGTCGTGTGATTGCTCCTCTTTAGGCTTAGACAGTAATAAGGATTTCTTACCAAAAGTTTTTTCTCCCGACTGCTCAGGATAATCTTCTATGCTCTCTTTTTCACCTTCTACTCTCTCAGCTTCTTCATAAGTTTCTGACAACGTAGGTTTGACTTGCATCATAGCAAACATGTCCAATTCAGGCCCTAAAGCTGAAGTATAGTATTCGATCAGAACCTTATCAGAGGGTTTATCAGTTGCATAAAAATTCTTAAGATAAGCAACAAACCTTTAGGTGAAACTATGCACTTTTTCGTTTCTTTCTTTCTTTAAAGCGCACAACCCTTTCATTAGAGCTGCATGAGTTTTCTGGGCTGCATATTTACTTCTGAATATCCTTTCAAATGTGTCCGATTCTGTGATTGAGTTTGCAGGAAGAGCAAAATACCATGAGGCTGCTGCTCCTTTCAGGGTATGTGGAAACAATCTCCAAACTACATCTTCATTTTCTCCAGCCCTTAGTCCTTCTATAGCCAAGTAAAAGCTTTGCAAATGATCATCTACTAAAATATTTTCACTTGGGTCAAACTTGGGCAGCATCTTCTCAAAAGCCTGAGGTAATTCATGTAAAGGGGGTGCCATATTTAAAGGAGACCTAGCCCTCCAAGCAAGTGGTGGATTCGGTGGGTTGGGTGGCTGATTTGCATTCACGTTTGCCATGAGTCTAGGTGGAGAATGAGGTGGTGAGTGAACAGGGGTATGAACAGGTGAACAGTAAGGTGTATCTAGGTTCAATTGATTCAAAGGTTGAACAACATCTTGTAAGGTTGTTTCTACCAATTCTTCAAAATCTCCAACCAACACTGCGTCTTTTACTATAGGGTGGTCTTTCTTTCGATATTCTCTTCTGGGCAAGACAGGAATAATTGGTATTCCTCCAATATTCTTCACATATTCCCTAGTATGTCTTCTCATATCATTAACTACTTCGTTGTCGATAGAATACAGATTCTCTTCACCCTTCTCTTCAGGAATTAGATTGGGAAACATACTACTTTCAGAACTATCATTGGTGGAATAATCTAAAGGAAATGGGTTTCCTCAGCCAGCCATGCACTAGTTTCCCTCCTTCTAGTGCCAAAAACTGTTGAGGCCTGGAAAATCGCAGGTAACAACGATTAGGGATTCTCCCTAGTAAACGTTCCCGAATAGCCCGTTACTGTTTGGTATGGGGAATCCGTCCGGTTTACGGTCCGGCTACCGTATGTCAAGTAACAAAAATAAAAGGTTTTACCATTTACGGCCCGGTCCACCGTGTATGTTTTTAGTTTTTTGAATTTAAATATGAGATGCAAGTGCCTATCTAAGAATGCGGATTGATAGAGAATACGAGGAACGGTCACAATATGATGCGCAGGTTCTTACCTCTCGTCTTAACTCTCTCGCATATAAATCACACACAGCAAGAAAAAACTAAAACTAACTATATAACCTATCCCTATGGAGCAACATTCTCATTCGTCAATGAGTAATGTATTTTGTGCATGCATTAAGAAAAATCACAGATAGCCGTTACTTATTTCAAAATACATGAACATTTATAGATATATGAACAACAAGATAGCTAATTGTTTATGAACAACATTCATTATTCATAGTGGAAATTTCATAGAATAAAATAGAGCACATTCATAACAAGAACATAGGTTCAAAGAGTCAGAACGATCTCACAGCTAATGGATAACAACCGAAAACGAAATAGTTCACATTCAACAAATCCATAGCACAACATTTGAAACCTTCCACAAAGCTTTCTCCAATAGGAAACTTGTAATTTCTTTATGCAAAAGGAAATAGTTCTTCTTACATCATACTCTCACAAATCTATCTGGGAAAAATTCCTTTCCTACATCTAACTCTCCTATACTTATACAAAACAACAAAACCTTTGGGTTGCCACCCCCCAGGCGACCTTTGGACTCCCCCAACCGTTTAATCTCACAATTTTGTCCTTTTGTGAGTGCTCATGATTCATACCATGCGTTACATTTCATATGAAGACTTATGAGTACTTCATAAAAGAGATTGGCTCAATAACTGATGAATCTTATCCAAGCATGGGCCTTCGCTGTTATCGATTCTTCTTTGTCTTTTATATATGTCTTCTTTGAAGCAACAATCATCAAACTGAAAAATTCTCTAGGTCTGTCTGCAATTAAAATGAAAAACTCATTATTCATTCGGATTGTGTCCAAGAACATCTAACTTTCAATAAAACGTAAACCATACTATCAATAAAAATAAGCATAAAAAAATGAAACCCGGTACTGCATTTTCATCGCGAAAACCTTAACTTGAATAGAAAAATTCTGTCGCCCATGAAATATGATAAAAGTTCATAAAAACGGTAGGAACTCCTTACTGGCGGGAAAAACTAAGCATTAGGCTGACAAATTCCTCATGGGCGAACGGAAACAACTAAATGTCGGATGGTTAGTTCACTAAGCCGCCGTAATGGCGGAAACTATATAGACTAAGGATCCCGGGTCAAAATAAAATGTCAGCACAATAAAGCATTAAAACTTGTCGTCTATACATCAGAAATCGAAACCATTACCCCCTAAGAACAATGGCATCGGCGAGTGGAAAGACTAGTCATAATGTGTTGACAGAAAAGTTCAGTTCGCAACTGCAACGGCGAGAGACATATAGACTAAAAGGTTCCACAGTCAACATAAATCATCGGTGATCGAAAGCTGTGAAGACTATGTATCAGCTATCAGCGACCAAAGCCTCAATGCTGCTTCCGTGTCGGCAACGCAAAGGACCGCCCCCCCCCCCCAATCAATAGTCAAAACCGTTGTGATAGTGAAAACACGACATCTCAAAGAAAAAGTTGATCAATAAAACCAAGGCATCGACAAAAATCACAACTATCCAATGGGTCATTCATCGTTTAGCTTCTGCAACAGCAGCTGTGTATAGAACTACGACCCCGATTCGTTGTTCAAATGACTTTCGGCAGTGATAAATGAACATAGCGTTAAGTGCTCAAAGACCTTCAGCTGGGAAGCATTGAAATAGTTCGTGTAATCTCTGAAACAGCAGCGACAAAGAGAAATAGAACCCCGACTCAATCTTCAACAAGCCTCCGACAACGATAAAACCAAACCATTCAAAAACAGTAAAAAATATGTTAAGTTCAACAGTTAAGCATTTGTAGACAAAAATAATCATTCATCCTCCGAAAGCGGTAAACAATTGAACTCAATTCAAACTCAGGAAAATCCAAAATTGTAGCAAAGGAACAACCAAATTCAAGAAACCAATAAAACCAGGGAAGATAAAATCAATGAGGAGGGTCCAAAATTTTAAAAATTTGGGAAGAAAGTTGCAGCTGCAACAGGTTCTTATTTGGGCACACGGACACTCACTTGTGTAGTGCATAGGAGAAAGAGAGAGACAGAACAACAAGAGGAGGATAACTGTTTTTGGGGTTATATCTTATACATCTTATACAGAGGAAGTTTTGTTGGGTTTTCTTCCCCTTGAGGGTTCCCAAGATAAATATCTTGTCTATCTTGTGATTGTGTTTTTATCAGTGATTCTAGATATGTTGTTGTTATGATTTCTGAATTGAACACTAATGAATCTAGTATAACATATGAAATATTAACAGTAGATTCCCATGAGTGACCATACCTCATGCCAAGGATGGATGGTATGAGACCTTATAGACTCGCATTAAAGACGAGTATGTCTAGTAAATAAGGCTCTCCCAAAGGGAAACAAAATAGGATGATAGAAGATGTCGTTGCTTAGTTGTTGGAGAAATGTGAAACATGATGCATTAGCTAGAAAATTGCAATAAAGTTTCACCACCTATACATCCAATGAACTCAAGAAAGGAGATATTTTCCTCAAGGATCCAAACGCATTGCTAAAGAATTTACAAAGTATTGGCAAGAAAATCCACCATCTCACTTAAAAAATATAAATAAATAAATATATACTGTTAATTTTTCATATGCTAAGCTAGATCATTAGTATTTCAATTTGATTTCATAACAAAAGCATATAAACAGGATCACTAAAAGATAGAAAAGCACAAGCATATAAACAGGATCACTGAAAGATAGAAAAGCACAACCATACAAAAGAGAACACGGAGATTTATCCTAGGAAAACCCTAAAGGGAAAAACCCAGCAAAAGCTTCCTCAATATAGATGCCCCAAAAGATAAAAGATAAAACCAACAAGGAGATCAAAGCCTGATCCTCCTCCTTCTCCAGATACTTCTCTCTCTTCTCCACTAATACGCTACACAAGTGAGAGTGTGTGCTCCAAATGAGGAGTGTTACACCTCTATTTATATTCATTTGTTCACTTAAGTTAACTCATCCAACATGTAGGCTTGAGTTAAATCATGTAGGCTTGAGTTACACATGTAGGCTCAAGTAACCACATTGGAGTGCTAATGACCCACCTTTACAATTAGAGGGGACTACCTCATGACTCTTATTATTTCTTCCGATTAGGAGCATCGCGGTACAAAGTAATACAAGTGGTTCTCCCGATAGGACCATCGGGGACCACAAACAGATACATATAGAATATTCTTTGAAGTTACAATATTTCAACACTCCCCCTTAACAAGAAGGGTATTCTATAACAACATCAACAACAAAAATAGTAGGAGAGAGATAGAGGACATCATAAACATCATCAAGGTAACACATCTATAAATCATTGGAAGCTTTGCAACATCATGTAGTCTTCATCTTCAATCTTCAGTGTTCAGCATCATTAATACTTTGACTGCTTCGATCAGCAACATCTTCAGCATCTTGACCTTTCAATCAGTAGCAACATCTTTAGCACTTTGTCCTTTCGATCAAAAACATCTTCAGCACTTTGACCTTTCGATCAGAAACAACATCTTCAGCACTTTGAATTTTCGATTAGCAACAACATCTTCAACACTTTGATCTTTCGATCAACAATATCTTCAGCACTTTGACCTTTCGATCAGCAACATCAACATCAACACTTTGATATTTTGATCAGCATCATTATCATCGCACTCTGATCTTTTGATCTAAAACATCATCATCAAAATATCATCATACTCTGATCTTTCGATCAGAACCATCATCATCAAAACATCGTCATACTCTGATCAGAAACATCATCATCAAAATATCATCATACTCTAATCTTTCGATCAGAAACATCATCATCAAAGCATCATCATACTCTGATCTTTCGATCAGAAACATCATCATACTTTGATCTTTTGATCAGAAACATCATCATACTCTGATCTTTCGATCAGAAACATCATCATTAAAGCATCATAATACTCTAATCTTTCGATCAGTACGTCATCATATACTTCTTGTTCTTTTGAGAAGTACGCCATCATCATCACACTCTGATCTTTTGATCAGTATGGCATCATCATCGTCATCATACTTTTGTCTTTTGATCAGTTCGTCATCATCATCATATTCTGATATCATCATCATCACATTCTGATCTTTCGATCAGGAACCATCATCATCATCAACAATTTCTAATCTTTCGATTAGAAAACATCATCATCATCAGCAACTTCTGATCTTTCAATTAGAAAACATCATCATCATCATACTCTGATCTTTTGATCAGAAAACATTATCATCATCAACAACTTTTGATCTTTCGATCAGAAAACATCATCATCATCATCACATTCTTGACAACCGAAGTCACCGGATTGATTACAGGATAATGAGTCCCTGTCACTTTAGGACTAAGTCCAAGGATGATGCAATCCTATCACTATCTCGATGACCGAAGTCACCGGATCCATTATGAACCGAGGTTCATGGATGATACAATCCTATCACGTTCTTGAGTACCGAAGTCACCGGATCCATTCTGAATCGAAGTTCACGGATGATACAATCCTACTACCATCTCGATGATGAAAATCACTGGATCCATTCTGAACCGAGGTTCATGGATGATACAATCCTACAACCATCTTGATGACCGAAGTCACCGGATCCATTCTGAACCGAGGTTCACAGATGATACAATCCTACAACCATCTCAATGACCGAAGTCACCGGATCCATTGTGAACCGAGGTTCACGGATGATACAATCCTACAACCATCTCGATGACCGAAGTCACCAGATCCATTCTAAACCACGCTTCACAGATGATACAATCCTACAACCATCTCGATGACCAAATTCACCGGATCCATTCTAAACTGAGGTTCACGGATGATACAATCCTACCACTATCTCGATCACCAAAGTCACTGGATCCATTCTGAACCGAGGTTCACGGATGATACAATCCTACCACATTCTCGATGACTGAAGTTCACTGGATCCATTCTAGACATATGTCCCGGGATGATACAATCACCAGATCACTTTAGGGAAAGTGCCCAGAGATGATACAATCCCACCACATTCTCGGGGACCGAAGTCACTGGATCTATTATGAACATATGTCCCGGGATGATACAATCCCTCTTCATTCTTGAGGACCGAGGTCACTGGATCACTTTAGGGCAAGTGCCCAGGGATGATACACTCCCACTGCAACATCACTACTCCCCCTTTTAGGGAAGGCCTTTTCAAACCATTTTACTCGGGTCAGAGGCTTCGTTAGCACATCATCATCTAAACCATCATCATCTACATCTTCAGTATGTGAATACTGAACTATCACCATCTGTATCTCCAGTATGTGAATACTGAAAGCATCATCATCTATATCTTTAGTATAGAAATACTGAAAGCATCATCATCTCTATATTCAGTATAGAAATACAGAATCGCCATCATCTGCATCTACAATATGTAAATACTGAAACATCATCATTTGCATCTTATCTCGTATGTAGAAATACCGGATTTCTATGTATTACGAAGGAACACAGGGTTCTATGTTATCACAACTCTAGTTATCACATAGAATCATTGTAGTATCCATCTTCAGGTCAAAGAGACCTGATATCAGCTTCCGAAGCCATATGACTTCACAACTTAGCAGAGCAATCTGCTATGAATTTTGCTTCAGTTGTGCTAAGAGAAACACTGGACTGTTTCCTGCTAAACCATAAAATCATAGTAAACCCCAGACAAAAGCATCTACTTGATGTGCTTTTCCTGTCTGAGATACTTCTAGCCCAATCTGCATCTGTGTAGCCATACAATCTATACTCATGGCTACCATCATAGTGTAGACCAAATTCTATAGTCCCTTTCAGATATCTCATCACATGTTTTGCAGCTACTAGGTGAACCCGTTTTGGTTGAACAAGATATTGAATTAAGGTGTTCACAGCAAAACAAATGTCTGGTCTAGTATTTGTTAAGTACATCAATGATCCAATGATCTATCTGTAATGAGTCACATCCACTAACTCTGATGAGTCATCAGCTAACAGCTTCAGGTTGGAGTCCATGGGTGTGGCCATGACTCTGCATTCCAACATATTGAATCTCTTCAATATCTCTACCGCATACTTTCCTTGGTTGAGAAATATTCCTTCTGAACTTTTCCATACTTCCAGACCTAAGAAATAATGCATTAACCCAAGGTCTTTCATCTCAAATTCTTCTGCTAGTTTCTTCTTTCTTTCCATGATCTGTTTCTCATTCCCTGTCAAGAACAAGTCATCCACAGGATGATAGGTTCATCTTCTATAACCTTGAGATAAAGGTTAGGATCAACTTTACTCTTGGTAAAGCCCATAATTGACAGGAAACTGACTATCCTTCCATACCAAGCTCTAGGAGCTTGCTTCATGCCATAGAGGGCCTTCTTCAACTTACATATATGAGTCCATCTGTCTTCAACTTCAAATCCTTGTGACTATTCGATGTAAAATTCTTCCCCAATCATACCATTAAGGAAGGCTTGTCTTTACTTCATCATGGAAGCAACTACCATCATAGTTCTGAAGGAAGTGTACCTTGCTTCCTGGAGTAAGTGTCTCTTAAGAATTAACTCCCTCTTTCTTATAGAAACCTCTAGCCACAAGTCTTTCCTTATTTCCATCAGCAACATATTTTATCTTGCAAATCCATTTGTAAGACACCACATTCTTGCTTTCTGGTTTGAGTACTATATCCCAAACATCATTCTAGTATTCTTTCATGATAACATCTTCCATGTATTCATCTTGTCAAATCATCAACATATCCTAGTATTTTGCATTCAACCTTGAAGGTTGGAACCCACTTTACTCTTGGTAAAGTCTTGATCCATCAGGAAGTTGTCCATCATGTTGTACCGTGTTGAACTCAGATATCTTCTGTAGTCACTCCCCCTGAAGTGGAGTATTATCTTCCTTCTTCATTCTGTACAGGTGGTTCTATGCTTGATATATACTGGTCAATAGAGTTTGTCATGTCATAGTCTATTCTTTCTGAGGCAAATCACAAACCTTTCTTTGTACACTTGTTCTTGTAGATCCATATGGAAGATATTATGTACTTCCCTTTATGTCTCGAAATCATATCCTATACATCATTCCCCATGATCAACTGTTAATTCTTTGATCATAGCTTCTTTCATAGCATTCTTTTCTTCATCTTGAGTTATCTCTCATACCCATGGTGGTCTTCATCCTTCGAGGTGGATATACTGCTCTCTGAAGTTTTTTTTTTTTTGACATGGTGTCTCTGACCTTGGGAGCTTCAGATTCATGTTTATTGAATTTTCATCACTTGTTCTTCTTTTCTTGTAGGAGGTTGTACAGGACCTTTCCTACAATACAAATGCACCAGTTGCATGGTTAGAACTATTTCATAAAACATATGCATAATGACAAACTCTTATGCATCATGAAACTATTTAGCCAACACAACATTTATCCATATCTCATAAATGTCATTCATGCAACCAGTCTATCATGCATAACACATCAACTGAATATAATCGAATGTAAAACAATATCATGAAATGACAATTGAATACTTATCTTTTATTCATTTCGTGGGTAGACTCCTTCTTGATCCTTCTAGTTCATCATCTTCTTCATTCATGACATCATC
>LPNX010566538.1:0-5000 GCA_001517045.1 Pseudotsuga menziesii | reverse complement strand
CTTAAGGAGTGTAATTTATTCAATTTATTACTAAGACATCCAAACACCAACTTGTGTCTTCCCTCACAACTAATGTGGCATATTATGTGTAATGTCATCGCGTCCGAAGGTGTTGGAAATGAAGAATATTTCACTCATCTTCTTGTGACTTCCACTACTTTTTCAACACAAAGGAATTCATAATCCTATCGTTGTAATACCTATAAAATTGACTCTCTTTACTTGACTCAAACAGAGTATAGAAATGAAACTTTAGTTTGAACATAAAGAGAAACATTTAATTAGCGTTTATGTATCAATGCCAATAATTACCATATTAGCATATCTGTAATTTAGTTAGTTATGTTGAAACGCGTCATGTTTCTTGTATAATGGAACTAATACGTTATTTGTTGCTTCTTATGTAGGGGTAGACCTCATATTTTTTATAAAGAAACTTTTGGATATGGGAAACTCACGTAACAAAGTAAGAAAAACTAGAAGGAATATTCCCATTGAAAAGGAAAGCTAGGTAAGAGAAAAGGACATGTTTGCAATGGACATAGTGAGACATGGTCCATACATTTCCACTGATACTGTGACCGATCCTAACACAATCAATGACAGAACAATGTCTAGTTTAGAACCATGGGTGAAGCTGTTGCGTCCAACTGACCCAACTGAAATTCCAACATCAACACAATATCCAACCAACAATCCATCAACAAGCCATGCTGAAGCTCTTGAAGACATAGGTATATTGAGAGACACTGAGTTTCAAGCGTTGGATGTAGGAGAAATGATTAATTTGCAATATCTCCACGAAGACCACAACCATGTAGAGCACAATCCCAATATGCACCAACATGTAAATGAAGCACCGCAACAAAGAAGCTCTGCGATTCGTAGGTCATGTCCACCTTCCCCACCTCGATTGTCTAGTGCAAGAAAAAGGAATCCTAGACGTATCCATGTCGATGATATTTGTCTATTAGGATTTGAAGGTAAGTTTCCCAAATTCACTATCGATTGGAAATGTAGCAAATTAATGAAGGAATATTTTGAATCCAAAGCCGATGTAGGTAAATTTAAATTATTACTATGTTTGTTAAAGTCAAATTGTTTAGTTGTTGTTAGGAGAATTCTGGGAATAAATATGGTTAGAAGTTCAAAGGCTAACTATCATATTGTTAGAAATATTCAATATGGTTTTAATGTGATTGGGAAGACGTCTTGTACTAAATATCTTTGTGCGGCTCATCGTGTGTTATCAAAATTAGTTGTAAGCAAGTCCACAAGGCAATGTCGCCTCCTGTCACACACTTCTCACTTACTTAAATTAAATAGAAAAACCATTAAGAATTACTATATTATAAGAGAAAATATTGAGACTCCAGGTGGATAAGATTGTTTTTATTTTGTCGGCAGGTTTCCTCGTAGAGATATGAAGCTAATTGATGTTGTTAAGGAATTAGTAAATTTTTTTTGGCATGATGATACCAGACTTTCATCTAACTAAAGAGATGTGATAAAGCTAAGAAAAGGTTCTACTGAACATGAACCCCATGTCAAACACTTCCTTGAAATGACACAGACTAAACTCTATGAAAGATTCAGGAATAAGAACACACAATTGAACCTGAGCCAAAGGTCTTTTGAGAAATGTAAACCATGGTACATTCAAGGAACACATGCTGTAGTAGATACCATGTAGAATATGAATATTTTAATGACAAGTATAAACATATTGTAACACCTCGGTTTTGAACCTGTTTGCATTTAATACAATGATGTAAATAATCATGGTGTGGAGCTAGGAAAAAGCCCCACCATTGATTTAGTGTTATGCTTCGGCAATTAAGGTTGGGACGATAATATGTAATGCCAGCTGAACATTAAAAGTTGGGCAGTATGTTAAAATTGAAATATTAATTAAAAACCTACATCCATTTATGTGAACGCAACTAAATGAGATGGAGGCATGATTTTCCTAAGGATAAAGGAGTGGGGGATTGGAAGAGTGGGGAAGAAATTCGAAATGGGAAGAGCACCATTTTTGGAAAAACGTTTTTTATTTTTATTTTTATTTTTCTTGAGTAAGAAAACACAAAACGCCTGCCTTTCCCTCACACATGGGCGTTTCATCGTCCCCTCATGATTTTGACTGGGGGTAACGTTTTGGGGATCCCAATCTTCATTCATGCAAAAGGCAAAACCACTATGTGTCTAAACTCTGGATGATTCTCTCCAGTTATGCGAATCTTTTTTCTTTCATGATTTAAGTTTTTCTATTCAACATTGTTCTCTTTCATGTTTTTCTCTATTCTTCCAGTCGTTTTCCTGAATAGGAATGCCCTGAATACGATTTGGTGTTTTTTAATGAATTGACCAACAACGTTTTTCATTTTGGTATTTCGCAGCAGTCAGTCTGTCACTGGCAATGCTCAAAAATTCCTAAATTACTGTGTGCATGTGTAATCCTTGGCCTTTGTCATGTTTTGTTGATCCCAGACTGAGATCGTTGTGTGTGCATCCTCGTGTGGAATCTAAATTGATAAACCCAAATGGAAGGATGGCTTGGCTAGTAGCCTGATAAACCCATATGTTGGCTTGGCCGTGTCTCATGTGTTTTGGCTGAAGTGTAACCCACTCCCTGTGTGAGTCTGGTAAACCCAACTTTGTTGTCTTCACTGAGTCTTAATGTATCCTTGGATATGGGGAAAATATGCTAGTGCTCCTTATTCCTTGGGGAAATCATGCCCAGCTCAGGGGTGGAATTGATGCTGAGAGATTAAAGAGCACCTTGGCCTATTGTTGGGAGGAACATTGCAGCGACATAGATGGTTGCAGGACAAACTTATTTCAAAGATAAGTAATCCCTTATATTTTATTTCCTCGATTGTATATTGTTATGAAATTATATGAACACAATAAATGCTTGAATAGAATGTATTGGATTAATGTATTTGCTTGCGTTGTATATTGCATTATGCATTTTTTTATACATATGAATGTTTTATTTCAAGGCAATTTTATATATATATTATGTTCATGGGGCTTAGACTTCCTGGGTTGATAATGTTAGATGCGTCCTCTCCTTCGAGTAGAGGGGTGGGGACATGATACTATGGTATCGGAGCCTAAGGTTGATGTATTGGGCCTCAATGGTCCAAGATGAACAACTGAAAGAGGCAAGATAAACCTTTGTGCTCAGCAGAAGGAAAAAGACGACATACATGAAAATTTCTAAATTTTTTCTAAGTGTTGAATATTCTCATGTGGCGGTTGAGATCGCCGCAATAGTTGTTGGGTTCCAAGAAGCGAGCCGCAGTGGTGTCTGTGTTTCCTGAAGGGAGCCACGACGACGGTTGAATTCCCAAGAGACGATCCAATGACATCGATGATTTCACAATAACGGGCAGCTCGACAAGGTTTCCATCAAGAGAAAGTTTGGATTTTCTCCAACCTGGCGGCAGATTTGGAAAGATCATCATCGGAAGGTATATCCCCTCAATGGGCCATGAAGAACCAACTTATCTGTCTAGCTAACAACATCCACAGTAGAAAGTTTTCTAAGTGTTGGAAGAGGAATCTCCCTTGTCGGTTGTGATGATTGAAGATGAGTCGATATGTCGGCTGGATTAGATAAAAGCGAGCCGAAACAACGACCGCGTGGGAAAGATGGAGCCAACAAGAAGGAAAAAAATGTATAAGTGTGAAAAATCTTCCATGTTAGCTGAGAAGAGTGTGCAATGGGTGGAAGCCAAGAACTGAGCCACAATGGTAGGTGGATATCAAGCTTTGAGTCGCAACAACGAGTCGGGCTTCAAGCCGTAATGGCAGGCGGAAGTTGGGCTTCGAGACGCAACATCGGGTGGAAGTTGGGCCCTGAGCCGCAACGGCAGGTGAATGCCGATATTTTTTCTATTGAATATAAAAGATGAAGGAAGAAAGAAAATTCATCTAAGTGTTGGCTTAGTGGTGAGCGGAAAAAGAAGAAGGAGCCAACGACGGTGGAAGAAACTTGAAGATCGAGCCGTTGATGGTGGAGGAAACTTGAAGATCAAGCCAATGTGCGGCGAAATAAATTTGAAAATCGAGCTAATGTGCGGTGGAAGAAATTTGAAGATCGAGCCGATGTGTAGAGGAAGAAATTTTAATATCGAGTTGATGTGCGGCGGGATAAATTTGAAGATCGAGCTGATGTGCGACAGCAGAGTGTTGAAGACCAAGTTGATGTGCGGCGATAGAAAGATGAAGATGGAGCCGATGAGAAGCGGTGGATAGAAGATGAATATGGAGTCGCTACGGTGGGTGAAATTCAAAAATTTCTTCGATGTAGCAGAAGGATAAGTCGGAAGGAATATGAAATTTGCTCCGAAACAGATATTTTTAGCACGTTCTTCAGTGAGATATGCAGGTTTAGAAAAATGAACAAATGGCAGCGTGGTTATGCACCATATTTTGCGAAATCGAAAGATTTACAAAAAAAAAGAGGGCATTGCCCTCAACCCGCCGTGCAGTGGCGGAAGCAACAAGGGGGCGAGCCCTCTTAACCCCTGTCGTCCCCCTGAGACATTCGTTCTTTGTGAAAGAAAATTATATGTTTTGGGAAAAGTTGTCAATGTATGATTTTTTTTCCAAGTGAGGGTAAGTAATGTATGATTCATGTGAATGTTATGCAGCTAACAACTATGTTATTAAAGATTTTGCAGAATCCTAATCACCTTATGAAGAAAAGGATATAAGGCAACAAATCGATGATCAAGAAATTGGTGAGAGAATTCTGCAATGTTCTGTAAGAGACCAACTAAACTGGTAATATCAAGGGCATAAGTAAGAGCCATGCAGGTAATGGTTTAATTATGATAATTGAATAAGTGTTGGAAGGGGATTGGGTAAGAATCCATTGAACCGTATTTAGTAATCATGGAATGGTATGCATTTAGGAATGAATGCATTCATATGAACGACATATTGCCATAGTGTGGTGGGGCATGGAGTGGTGAAGGCAAGAGATC
>LPNX010566530.1:0-26355 GCA_001517045.1 Pseudotsuga menziesii | reverse complement strand
AATGGAAAATCAGTCTCAGCCATCTTTTTCACATATAGAGGTTTTTTATGATTTGGAGCTACTTGGGGCTTGTGCAACGAGTTATCATTTGATAAGCCCTGATAATCAGTATGATGATGTAGTCAGTCTACCTCATTGTTCTGATTGGTATATCAGTCCTATCCAATCATGGATAGAAGCAGCCTGCATGAGCACATACAAGTTTGGGAAGAATTTTTATGACATTGTTCATACCTATGATCTCCCATCCATCCCGCCCATCCTGAATCATCACAAAAGTTTGCATTTTCTAAATAAGGTATCCTTACTTTGGCTGGTAACCAAAGATAAGGAAAAAAAAATTATGCTAATAAAATGCTTAGGTGGTTACATTGGATTTCTGATTACACTTAACCCTTTTTATATCATGCTTAGAGTAGGAAAATAGGCTCCTTGAAAGAGAGCATTTACTTTCTGCATTTTTACTTAGCTATAATAAAATTTTGCTTCATTTAGTTAGTTACATTTTTTTTTAAATAAATCAACTTAATGGTTCATTTGGTTTTTTATAAAACTTGTGCTGCTGAGGTTTTTCTTTTCAAGTTGAGATGTTTTTACAAGGTATATAAAATAGAGATTCTGGTGTTCTTGTATCCTCTCCTTTCCTTAAAGACCAGATCGAGCACACATCCCATAGTTGGAGCCAGAATGTTACCACCTAAGTTGTACTTAGTGGTTTTTGTTATCAAGTGAGCCTGTTGAACCAGACAAGGTTAACTTGTTCGGACTTCAGAAGACCTTTGGAAGTACTTATGGGAAGTGCTTGTTGTACTATATCACATGTTCATACCCCATGGGGGAATTATAATAAATGTTCTAGCATGATAGTGTATATAAAAGACTCAGTTTCTTAGACTTTATTGGTCAATCCGATCAGCCCAGGGTGTTTTTTCCCTTGGTTATTATTGGTTGTTGAATAAACCACTGATAATTTCTGAGTTTTTCACTCCATACCTTCAAAGTTGGGGTGGTCGACTTGGCATTTAGGCCTATTGAGGTTATTAGAGTCTATGTGTCGATGTATAAACATGCTAGACATCATGGTCGAGTCATATGAACATGTCTAAGTCCTCCTAGGTTTTTTTTCAATTTTTCAATTTTTTAGTTTTTTCAGTGTTTTTTATTAAAATTTAATTTTTCCAAAACTTAAGCTATTTTTTAATAGCTTAAATGGAAAAAATGATTTTGTAATAAAAGCGGGCCAAATAATCAGTTTCAGTCATGTAGGTGTTCATTTTCAAGCTAAGAGCACCATGTAAACCCATGGACCCACTATTTCCTAGTTTTGAGTGATTTTCCATCACTCAGGTACGAAAGCCACAAAAATCAATTATTGATTATTTTAATTAATAAATTGATGAATAATGGAGCAAATCCAAAATCATAGATCAGTGGATTCTCAGCCGATTTGAATGAAATCAGTGAGATCTGAACCAAATTGACTAGATCTGACAAATCCTTGACTGAAGGAGGTGATCAAATCAGATCCAGAGTTGATCTTCAGCATCCTTTATGGGGAATTTCTCCCTCCCTCTCTCCTCAACACGTTTTGGCTCATCTGGATGAGTTTGGTGGATGCTTCAGTCAACAGGTTGAGGTGTCAGTTAGATCAGCTCTTCGATTAACAATTGCACTCAGTGAGACTCAGATCTGGCTCAGTTAGACACAGATCAGGCATTGATGGACTCTCCATTAGCATATTTGGTCTATCTCTTTGGGATTTTTTCCCCCCCTAGGTTGGATCTCCTGGTTTTTGTATATATCCAAGCACAACAGCCTCTTCCAAGCTAGTTAGAGCTGGATTGAAGGGCTTGCTATTGTAATTGTGTATTGATCATCATTTGTGAATAAAGAATCTTTGGAGGCTATACCGTGTAGTGCATGTGTTTGTGTGGATTCTTAGTGTTATGCTGCTAATGTGGTAACTGCAATTTCTTTCCAAATTATGTGCCACTTTTGTGTTCTGGCTTCAATGATTCGATTGAATCAAGTAAGGGTGTAAAATAGGGAAGTTAGATTGCTTGATCTTGTTTATCCATATGATGTATGCTCAATAATTTTAGTTATATGCTTAAATAAGATTATTTTTGCATGATCTTTCATTTTTGTTGCTTTATACATCTATATACAGATCTCACGAGGTGTTGTGCAGGCTTGTGTTATCTAGTTGCAGGTTCCTGATTGGATGAAGGTGTGGATCAAGATTGACTCCATTCCTTATCCAATAAGCTCAATATTATATCCCTAAGTGCTCCACAAAAGGGCCTCCTTTCAGCTTGATCCATTCAAGCAACGAGCCGACCTTCTCTCCTCTTCTTCTCATTTCTTAAAAAAATCAATCTTTCGGTTACCTGTCTCTCCCTCTTATGATCAGATCTAGTTCTAGGAATTGAATATATATTATTAGATCTATTTCAAAAGAGTCTTGCTTCTTATATATGTAGTTTCATAAATAATATCATTTCATAAAGATAGATCTAGGTGTAGGAATTGCCCTTTTTGCAAGTAGCTTAATCATAGATCTAAAACTTGCTCATAAGGTAGTTTCTTTTTTCGTTCTTTAAAGATTTAAATTATTCAATGAAAGTGCACATCTTATTGGCTGCCCAAATAGAAAGCCAAGATCCCAAGGAAATATTGCTTTCCTTGGTTCCTTTTTGCAAAACTAGATTACCCCAATTTGACAAAATTTTACTTAAGTTTTTTTTTCGATGACTAGTGTAATAACCCAAACACTTTCAAAGTGTGTTTGGGCACATTTGGTTCTGATTGTTCACTTTTTTTTAGCAGGTCCAACAAAAAATAGGAGGAGACTCTACCAAATTTCCAACTCTTGGACCAATCGGAGCTTCCCGGAAGCTTCCCCCACCACCTTGTTTAATTCTAGCTTGTCACAAGCTTGTTGTAAGCCTTTGGATCCCAGATAACAAGGACCAAATTTCATCAATTTTAATTTTATGATATTGTAGTTCACTGCTAATATAAAATAAAATATCCTTTCGAATAGGCTCTTTCGAGCCTATTCACCATCCCCCCTGGGGGGATTTGCGTCGGTGTCAATTTTTTACTTTTTGCTCATATATTTTCAAACTAGCGTAGCTCTAATATGTAGGGTGGTATACTTTGATTCATTATCAATTTCATATTTCATATTTGATATTTCAAAGTAATCTTAATACTTACCCCACGACTTTCCGATTGACCTGAAAGGGGAAAGAGATGCGTGGTAGGACTAATTAGAAAACCGGAATTGTGTATCTGTGTTTTCCTTTTTATCATTTGTTTCTTCAACTATTATAAAATTAACCCCTCCTTGATTCCCCTATTGTGATCCACTTGGATTAAAAGAGGTTCCTGGAGGGTTTTCTTTTTAACAAGAACACCTTTTTTAAAATTTACTAAAATTGACAAGACTCTAGTGTGTATGCTCTAGACTTGGCTACGGTTCATTCAATCAGTCAAGCTGTATCAAAAGCATTTGAGTGACTACAATAATTAGGACTCACTCTCCCAAATTGACAAACCATCAGGTGAAAATCCAACACTTAGATCAAACCTTTACAGTGGAAAATACCCAAAGGAAGCAGGAACTTCTAAAAAGTGACCTCGAGGTGCCGATCTCTGTCACACCCTAACGGGTGTGTTATGAACAATAGCCCCAGAGACTCCATTCAGCCCACATATTCCTTGCGGGTAGCCATGAATGTTTAGTTTTGGACATACTCCAAGTACTCTCGGGTATATCTGGAGTCCACCCCTTCGCCTAATTTTAATCAACTCACACCTCAAATTTAACTTAAAACGTACCAACTGGCAATTGCAAAACATTCACTCCAAGCACATGCAAGTACATTGATTTTATTTTTGACTCCATTCTAAGGCACTGGTTATTTTCTTGCTTTATATATATATTGTGTCTGAGCATTGTGCTTTCGTGTGTTCATTTTTGTATCTTGTCATCTTTGATTGTCTATAGTTAAATTTCAAACTCCTAAGTAACTCATTCAGTTTAACATCACCATACTAAGTAATTATCCTTAGTAACTTAATAGGGTCTACGCCCCTTGGCTTCGTTAGGAGTTGAGCCTAAACAGAGGAGTCAAGAACAAGGTGACAGCCTTGACTCGAGACTTTCCCCCAAGGACACACTGAGTGGCTTGAAGATTTCTGCCACGTGACCCAAGTGTGTGAAAGGAGGCAACACCCCCTATGGTGGATCTCCTTGGATTGCTCCATCAAAGAAATCCCATGGGATTTTTTTTCTATACTTGGATTTTTTATTAATCTTGTCCTTTTCTATTTACCCTCCATTTTATGCTCCCTTGACCACTGCACAATCATTGCACTGGTTATTTCAAATGGAATTTTTTGATCCAGAAATATGGTTGTGTTTCTTTCCCACCAAATTCCATAGATATACAGTGAGGGAAATGCATCGTAGTTTCATACCACGAACTTTGTCCTCCAACTCCTATAGAATTTTATCATAGATGTGCCTGCTAGTATATTTGTTTCACTCAGATCCCTTGTATTCGTAGTCCAAACTGCTCTTGCATAGGTGCAAGAAACAAATAAGTGGATGGAAGATTCACATTTCAATTGACAGAGCACACACACCAACTTGGGCCTTCCCATCTGCGTTTTATCATATTTTACCAGGTTAGCAATTTGTTGTTTAGGGATAGCCAGAAAAAGATCTTAGCATTTAATGGGTCTGGTGATTTCCAAATAGTGTGCCACCACCATTCCTTTTCTCCAGTGAATGTTTTTAACTCTTGTACTTTGTATTCCATTTTGGCTGCATATTCCCCTGTAGAACTATTTTTTGTCCATACCAACTTGTCTGGAACATTTTATTTTAGCGTGATTAAGTTGGATTTAAGCAGGATTACCAATTTTGACCACTTGTCTGGGGCTTCATTTGACAGGCCTAAGTCATGGGAGGTTTTTCACTCCTCTTTAAGTGGGGAAGTATTATTGGCATCTAATAGTGTTTTTATATTCTATCTTTGTAACAGAGTAATAATGTTGGAATATAGGGTGTACTTTCCGCCAACCCCAACCCATGGATCCTCCCCTATTAGCACCTTTTTCCCGTCACCAATAAACCAAGACATCCATTTTCCTATTAAAGGGAAGGAGAGTACCATTGCTTTCCACCCCACTGAACCTCCCTTGTGAGTTTTTTCCACTTCTGTACCATTCAATCATTGATTAGTTTGGACAATATTTTGAAGTCAATGTTTTTCCAAAGAGAGTTGGGGTTTTTTGTCAATCTCCATAGATATTTTGCTGCAAGAGCTTGGAAAAACAGGTAAGGGTTCTTCACTCCCAATCCTCTTAGCTCCTTGATATTTTCCACTGTTGTCCATTTCACTAGAGGGATGGCCTCCTTTTTTTTGCTCATTGTCCATAGAAAGGTAAAGCATTTCTTTATGATCTTTGTTAAAATCCCTTTTGGGATATAATCCATTGAGGCCCAATATATCAGAATGCTCTGCAGGACCGCTTTTAAAAGGGTCAATCATCCACCTATGGAAAGATATTTGTTGACCCAACATGAGATTCATGATTCTATCTTCCTGTAAATCCATGTCTAGTCCTTGAATGAATATGCATTAGGCTTGAGGAAAAAACCCATACATTTGAATCCATCATCCAAAGGAAATAGGTGGAACTCTATCTCTGTCATAATTATCTATTAAAACTCTTTAGGATATCTGTTTAAAAATGAGACTTGAATTGTCCATGTTTATTAACATCCCAGAATCCTTTTTATATAATGATAAGATTTGTGCTAGAGATTGCAGATTTTCCATTGTTTCTTCCCCCAATAATAGGATATCATCCAGAAAAAATAATGTATGTCAATTCTACAGACATAGAGAATTTCCCCCCCTCATATAATCCCTCAAGTTTATCTTGATGAACTAATTTGCTTAAAGCTTCTACTACAAGCAAGAATAGGAAAGAAGATAGTGGGCATCCTTGTCTTAGACCTCTCGTAGGTATAAAAAAGGAAGAAGGAGAGCCATATATTAAAACCGCAAATGAGGAAGAGGTCACAACTCTTAATCCAATTCACTAGTTCCAATGAGAATCCCAACTGAATGAGAAGAAGACATAGGAAGGTCCAATTTACCCTGTCATAAGATTTTGAAAGATCAAGTTTTAGAGCGAAGGCCTTTTTTTTTGTCTTTTTTATCATGTATATTTATTCATGGGCTAGGGAAACTGTGTCATGAATCGGTCGATTGAACAAAAAACCAAAATGTTCTTCAAAGATGATCAGACTAAGGATCGGCTTCAACCTATGTGCAATAATTTTTCAATTAATTCATAAATCATATTGCAGCAAGAAATCGGTCTGAAATCACCAAATTTTGTTGGTCTTTGTTTCTTTGGGATTAAAGCTAAGAAGTTTGAATTCATTGCACCCAATATCTTACCTGAACATTGGGATTCTCTTACTACTTTTAGAAGATATTGTTTTATCAAATCATAAAAACCCAGGAATAATTCAACTGTAAATCCGTCACGGCCTGGGCTCTTACCTTTTTGAAAGGAATGTAATATATTGTTGAGTTCTTCTTCCAAAACCTCTTGTTTTAGAGAGTCATTCATATCACTTAAGATGGATCTTGGGAATAGTCTTAATACATGTAGAAATTATTGGATTGGAAAACCCTCTATTTCATTGAAAAGAGCTTTAAAATAGAAGACACTAGCTTCACATTTCTCTTTAAAGGATCTAACACTAATTCTTTTTTCATTCTTGATCTATGTAATGGTATTCACACTTTTCCTATGTGAAGTGTATATGTGGAAGACTTGTGTAATGTTGTCTCCCTTAGTTATCCAAATTTCCCTACTCTTTAGTCTCCATAATCGTTCTTCTTTGGACAACAATGTTGTTCGATGTATTTCCATCTCTTTTAACTTATTTATTTCCTCTTCAAAAAAAATCCCAGCATCAATTTCCTTATACATTATTTTAATTCCTTCTTCTACCTCTTTAAGTTCCTTTTTCTACTTGTCTCAGTATTTCCTTTCCCATTCTTTGGATACCTTTTCTACTCGATTCAATTTTTCCACTATTTTTTCATGAAAGTTTCAGAATATTCGGTTGTTAATGGAGACCAATTGACCTCTATTATTTTTTTATAGTCTTCCTCCTTCATCTAGGCTGGATTAAACTTGGAAGGAGAGGTTGGTTTATGTTCCCGTAAGTCTATTGATAATATAATAGGACGATGATAATATATCCCTTATTGTTCGACCCATGATGCAATCGTATTAGGAGTTGTGAAAAGGTTCTTTGAAACAAGAAATCTCTCTAGTATTTTTGAGATTGCATTGTCCCCACTTCTCCCATTCCTCCAAGTAGGTTCCAGTTATATCAGTTGAACATCAACTAGGCGTTTTGAATCAAAGAGATATTGGAAGAAGTTACCAAGGGATTATGTCCGATTTATTTTCCCATGTACTTCTCTTTCTAAATTTTTTAAGTAGAGGTATCCTCCAATTACCATATTTTTGTCTTCCCATAGCCCGTTGGAAGCAAGCCTTGTCCTAATAAACCCTTCGATTATTAAATGGCCCAAGATTTTTGTGTTACTATCCTCCACAATTGTTTTAATCACATTGTCATGCTTGTTGGAGTTGATATATTTCATTGTAGGGATCCAAGCCATGATTATTAAATATTAGTGTCCTTCTACACTGATGTGGGAAAAGAACCAATATTTTAGGAATGGCTCCATAATTTCCTGGTATATTTTATCCTCTGTCATTGTTTCTTGTAAGAGAATGAAAAAAGGATTTAATTTTAAAATCATCGTCTTGAGAGAATTTATTTTAGGGGCGCCCCCTAACCCCCGTACATTAAAAGTTAGGCACATAATTATTTAACCCTAGGTAGGGATTTACCAGCTCTAAGGGCCCCTTTGATTGTTTCTTGTTTTCCATCTTTTATATCCATCCTTGCTTGATTATTTTCTTTAGATAACATGGAATTTCTTCCTAGTATCACTTTCGGAGGGGCATCTGTTTTTAACCCTCGAGGTATCGCCTCTTCATTCCTCTCCATTGAGGAAACCCTAGCCCTAGTGTTATAAAATTTTGTAAATTCCCTGTTCAAGGTAGTTTTTATTGTCCTTGATATAGGAGAGGTGTCTGAAATTTCTATTTTAGACAGGTATTTCTTGGGAGAAGAACCTGGGGAAGATAGGTTCCTGATAAAAGGGAATTCCCTTTTTCTGGAGAAACAATCATCACATAATTAAGAACATGGAGGACTTCAAAAGGGACAACGCACTTACTAGTTGACAAGGTGGACACGCTATTCACCAAACTACATGGTTCTACGTTCTGACCGTGTTCCACTCTTGTGTTCATTCCCTCTGTTATTATCACATCCCCTTCCATTGCCACCTTTTATGACTCTCCCGATGGATTTTTCACCCATATTTTCCTTCAAGGTTAAACATTTGGAACATGGATCGGGAAATCATGAATAATGTGTCCCACCTATCAGCATGCAAAACACCTAAAGGGGATTTTCCAACGGTCCAATTTCTAATTCAATATGTTGTCATGCATTTCTAGTTTGATTTATTTGTATAGACCATCGTGCAAGTCTAATTCTACCAAGATTTTTTCACACCATCTGTCCACCTTTGTGTCCCAGTTTTCTTTCAAGGAAATAAAATTTCCCAGTTTATTTTTTATCGCTTTCAACACTGGTTCCTACCAAAACATTATAGGAAAACAAGGCAAAAGGTCTCCCAGCCAGTAATTTTTGTTTGTGTCTGAATGGACCCTTAATAGAACCCATCCTCGTGACATGATGTGAAACATGGGAAGTTGATCCAGAAATGGTCCCCAATTATGCACCATCCAACTTCTTATTGAGGATTACTCGACATGATTCAAATAGAATCTTCCAACAAGAGTTGTTTCCAGATAATCTCAAACTTCTTCGATGCCAATTTCCTTCCTGGCCACCAAAACAACAGGTTTTTTTCTTGGTTTAGCCCCTTTACTACAGTTATATTTTGCTTTTGGGAGAATATTTGGCATACCAGAATCATCATTCTTTATCAAGGTAATTAATGGCGGTTTATTAGTTTTTGGTGTGCGACAAGTTGATTATTCCCCATTCGCCCTTGTAATAATTTTATGTCCCCTTAACTCCTCATCCGTAACAAAGATTGTTTTCGCTAGGGATGGAAGGTCATAGTCCACCTCACCCAGATCCATACTTTGTCACTTCCGCATGAACAAAATTTGAGCAAGAGAAAGGTTGTATCTTTCCTATTTTGAATGTTGGCGCGAAAACCTAGAAAATTTCTAGGAGGAAAAGAAAAATCAAAGAAATGTGTCATTTTGGACTGCTGCTTCGGACCTTTATGGGCCGCATAACTCCATGCCTCCCCTTCTTATATCATCTCTCTCTCCTATATACATACACACACACACACACATTATCCAACATGTAAGACTTATATTCTTACATAAGCTAACCGAGATAAGTTGTTAGTGTATTTATATTGTTAACTATTGATTTTGATGAAGATATTGATTGTTTATAACTTGTTAACGTGATCTTAATTGAACTTATATGAAGTGATTTATTTGTGTGTAACTAATGTTATTTCCTATAAGTGGTGCAGATAATTAGAATTCTCTGGTGTCATCCAAGAAGTTCTTCTTCATGATTGATTGAAGAATGTGACACAAATAAAATATTTTGCTCAACCTTGAGGAAGAAGGGAGTTGTCTTCATCCTAACCTCAATTTTAATATTGACAAGAATTTTATAAGAGATAATATTCAATATATGTTTCTATTTTGAAATAATGGTTAAGCTACAATTACGACCTACATGGCACACATAAAAAATGAGTGGACACATTCCTGGTGTTGTGTTGTGTCATGGTTGTTGACATTGATTACACCCCAAGGGAATGGACACATTCCTAGTGTTTTAATGTCATGAAATATATTTCACTTATTAACATGTTTCTAGTACATAATAATACATTAGTAAAAATGTATGTGAATTATATCATGATATTGATGAGCCTGGTTAGTAAGTTGATAAAATATGCAAGTTGGTGATTGCAAATTGAATAAGACTAGTGAAGAAAAGGAGAAAAGTTAAAGCAGAAGAAGATTATGCAAGCCAAGAATGAATTTATTTCAGATGAATGCATTAAGTATGCGTTTCCTCTGATTGAAGACAATGAAATCCAAGGATGTATTTCTTTCAACCTATTGCATTGAGAACCTGTTTCCTCTGACTGAAGACTATGCAAGCCAAGGATGTACTTCCTTCGATCGATTGTATTGAGGATGTGTTTCCTTGTATTGGAAAATATACAAGTCAAGGATGTATTTCCTTTGGGTGATTGCATTAATGTGAGTTTCCTCTTAATGAAAACTATGCAATCCAAGGATCGGTCGATTGCATTAAGGACAAGTTTCCTCTGATTGAAGACTATGAAAGACAAGGATGTATTTCCATCAGAAGATTGCATTAAGGATGTGTTTCCTCTTATTAAATCTATGCAATCCAAGGATGGTTTCCTTTGACCAATTGCATTAAGGTTATGGTCCATTTAATTAATTTTGCAAAGCATAGGACAAGTTTTCCTCAGTTGCTTGCATTGGGAATATTTACACTCTAATAAAATTATACAATTGACATTCAAAATTTCAATGAGAAGTAGACCAAGGAGCAAGAAATCCATAATGGTGGAGCTCCATATTAGGAGAAGACTAAGAGGAGTTAGTCTTACTATTTGCTCTCTTCTTTTGTTATTACTTTCTAGGAAAGCAAAGTTGTTGAAATGCTTGTTACAGTTGAAAAAAATTGTTATGTTTATTTTTTCTTGAAATAAATATTGAATGTTCAAATAGTTAAAAAAAACTATGTTATATAAATGAAGATTAATGAAATCATTTATACACATATGTTGGGTTAAGAATGAAATGCATGAAATATTTTTGAGCGAAAGGTGAAAATTCATGGTCATTTAAATGAATAAGATGACTAATTTTCTCATATATATTCATAATTGGCCTGATGAATTTCATGTTGACGGATTTCACAGGTAATCTTTGAACCAAAGTGGATGTAGTTGTTAAAGAAGTAGGACAAGTTATTCTAGTGGGAAAAATGTCGATAGTCATATAAACTAAAAATGGAAGCTAATAAGAAGTTCTCCTCCATGGCTCTCGAACTGCTTCAAGCAATTACAAAGACCCAAGAAAATATTATGGAAATGATCAAATTGCAAAAGCAATAATATGAGATGAACCTTAAATTTTTGCAAGACTCTATTCCTCTACAAAATGAATTAAAATATATCATGGTAGCCATCAACAATGGAAAGGGCATCGATCCTCCTAAGAAACATTCACCTAATCATTCAATTAAGAAACACTTGAGATAAGAGGAATCAAAGATGGATGATCCTGTGAATCATAAGCCATTGAAATGTTGGAAATGTGGAGGAAATCATCGCCTCAGCAACATCCCAACAAGAAATAACAAGAAAATGACATCCACAAAGTTTCCAAACCTTCGAGCCAGTTGGAAAGTAAAGTAGAAGAAATAAATGTTGAAGTGAACAATATACATGTTGAGCTAGAGGGGAAATCCAATAGATCAACATGGAGAGGTTTGATGAACTTGGCCTTGAAAATCTAACTTGAAGGATGCAATGTCGGAAAGATACCTGCAATATTTTGTGAATTTTGAAATATATAAATGTTTATAAGCATTAGAACACCGAGGATGATGTAGATATTAATGGGGAGGGGAATGTAACACCCCTTGACTAAAACCCCAGTTTGATAAATGCAATTATTTAAATGACTATGAGTGCCCATGTGGTAGAAATCATTGTGTATTTTAAATATTAATAAAATATCTAAAACTAGTCATGACTAAGTCGAAACGCTAAAAGATCGAGGACTCATGTATTCACCTAATATAGTGAGGAGGGTTTTATATAGCATAGGGGGGGATACATAAACCTTGTTTAACCATACATACTGAAAAGTTCACCTTTTTTACTTTAGTTAAGAATAAACCTTTTCCTTCACTTTAAAACCTAATTTAGAGTTAAACTAGGTGTTAAGGATTATTAAGGATGGATCAATGTTTTTGACAAGTGTTGCATCAGAAAAAGAAGTTGCATGTAAGTGACGGTATAGAGCTTGGAGAAGGAGACCAGATGTGGTGGAAGGAAAGTATACACAAGGAAAAGCATAACTGTCGATGGAAAGGGGGCATGAGAGTAAGAAAATAGTGAGGAAATTGTATGCTAAGGTGTATGTACAGAATCGTTCAGGCAAGTGTGTGATAAGGAAGATAGTAGAACGAAATGTGTGTGTGGATAATGTTGAATGTTTTATGCTAAAAAAAGTGTGTTTCATAACATTTCAGATGTAGAGTACATTGAACATTGAGTTTTGAACGCATAATGCATAGAAGGAAGACTGCAATGTGCAAAATCCAAGACGTGAAGCTAGAATGCTAAGTCATAATCCAATTGGAATTGTTGGTGGACTATGAAACCATGTCAAGAACTTGAATGAAGTTTCCAATTCGGTTATTATGCAGAGGTAGTTGGATTCATTGGGAAACTTGAGTGCCAAACCTCAACCTACAGTACTTTTGGTTGTTATTTGTTCTTATCCTAGTTTTTCCTCAAGTAGCTCCAATGAATTGGAAAACGGTGTATGAAGTTAAATTAGTGGAATTCTAAGCACCAAAGAAAGTGACGGTTATCACTGTTGTGCTAGTATAATGAATATAAGGTAATGAATTGCATATTTTGACATGGATTTGGGGATAAGCTGATAAGATAAGGTAATTAATTATTTAGCAATATAAGTGATTGAATGGACATAATCCTTAGTGGTTAATTGAAATATAAGTCATTGATAATCCAAAGGATGGTTAATGAATTTTGTGTAATGAATTGAAATCTTATGTCTCAATAAGAAAATGGTTAATATGAATTATTCCTAGTGCTTGATAAAAATGAAATTAACTGTTTAATGCCTTAGTTGGGAACTGGAAGATAATCCAATAGGATCCAAAGGATGATATTTAGTTCTTCTTTAAAGGAATTATTCCTTAGTTGGGAATTGGTAGACAAGCCAATAGGTTCCAAAGAATGTTGGTGAATAAGTTGGACATTGGTAGGGAAGCCAATAGATTCCCCCTTTGATGCTAAGGAATTTTTGTATGAAGGAATGTGAATGTGTAATTCATTTTAGCTACTTAGTTTTAGGCTCTATTTATTTATGGATACTGTTTACATCTAGTTTGTTGGATCTTAATGCCTTTATTTAGGGTATTGCATACTTAAGAAGCTATAGCCTAGTTTAAGCATGTGAATACCTTGTAACTGTTGAAGGTTGTTAAGCTTGTTAAAAGAATGATTAATTATTGTTACAAGTCCATAATTTTCTTATGTAATGAACCTAAGTCAAAATTAAGGCTCACTAACTCTCTACAATAAAGTTTCAAAACAAACTCGCTGACAGGTGGAAAATTAACAAGCTGAGTGAGGGAATAAACTAGGGTTTAGGTAATATCAGTAAGAAAAGGAAGGATATTGATTGTTCAAGTTCCTTGTTACACACATTTCTCCTCACCACCATCTAATGAGAACCAAAACATCAGAATTTTCCTAAATTCCTCAAGATATGAAGTTAGACACAGGCCGAGACTCATGATTTCACACTTTTTTCCACCACCGCCTTTTCCCTTTGGACAATGTGTGTTACCCTTGTCAATAACACCATTTGTCAGTTAGAAATTAGTGGTGCCACCACCTTATCCCTTTGAGCAACAAGCGGTGCAGCCTTGGTAACACTCTGTCTCAGTAGAAAAAGAGTGGTGCTCAAGTTTTAAAAGGGAAAATAGAAGATTCGTGAAGCTTCTCGAAGATCAGCTTCGTGGCACCCTCATCCCTACACTCTTGGACCACATGGACTCGATATCCCTCCTTTTAGGATCTCCCTTCCACCTCACCCACGAGAATCTCAACCATTCCTATCATCCCATAACTATAAGTAGTGGCTCACCCCCCATGGGTAAAGGGAGGAAGATTATGCTACAACACCAAAATTCTGGCCAAATATAGCCAAGGAGAATGAGCATTAGGAAGACAAGTTGAATCTTTGGAGGCAATATCTTGCTTGAGAGGAGGCATATCAACACTAAGGAATATCGCTTGTAGTCTCTCTCTTATTTTTATTATGCAATGAAAGTTCCTTTCCCATAACTCCTATTGTGTATTAAGCACTGGTTTTATTATCAAAGTCCTTACTCATTGATATAGGATTGTAGATAGTATTTGGTACTTTTATCTGGTATTCTTTTGTGATGTTCTTATTGCAGGTGAACCTGTGGAGATCTAGTATTATAAAAGGTTGGTACATTACATTGTATTGCAGGTGAAATATCTATTCCAAGCATTCATTAATCCTAGGGAAAGTACTATTTATTGTTGTTATTCATTTGTTCTAGTTGTGAAGGATTTCAACCTAGGGAAACAACTTCTGTCCATAGAAGGTGAGAATTTCCAGCAACAAATTTGGAAAATCCATTGGGGAGTACTTCGAATTCTGAATCTTTCGTAAGTTGAAAACTCTATCTTCATTTTCAATTCATAGATTTGTTTATCAATTGCTAGATCTTTAAATTTTCTTTGAATTTGATTGATTTTCCTCTATCTCTGTTTGGATCTTCATATTTTTTGTTCACTGGGTTTTCTAGTGATTGTTTGGGTTCATTTTTGGGACTGTAACTTACTTTTCTGTCGCATTTTATATTTTTCAAACCATTGTCTCAGCCATCGTGCCTGGTCCATATATTAAGTGCGATGCCACCGCCTTTTCCATGTTGGAACAGAGCGGTGCCACCGCTATGTTTCTGTGTGAAAGGTGTGGTGCTGGAACTCCCAACGCTCTAGTGTGAACCTGAAATAGGTGGTGCCACCGCTCTATTCCTGTTGGAAAGAAGTGGTGCAAAGTATTCTTTTTAGCCCTATCTGGTATTTTATTCTTAAATGCTTGTTTTTAGTATTTGAGATACATGCTTCAGATAGTTACAGTTGTGTTTTGAACTCTAGAATTTATTCTCGAAAAGAAAACTCAATAAAAAAAAGAAATATAAAAATAAATCAAAAAATCAATCAAGAATTGTGATTGATGTTGGTATTTAAAGCTTCATAGTTAGCCTTGACTAGAACTTGGTTTTGCTAGATATCTGGTTTCTATCTTCTTTAACAGAAAAAAGAAAAGATTCATTTCAATTTTTCTTCATTTGTTATACATGATTTTTGTATGTTTTTTCCTTTTATCAAAAAAATTGTGAAAAAATCCATATAAAAGTTATTGTAAAATTTTGCGATTAGTTTATTCTCGCTTTAGTTGAAAAAATCTGAACACTTGTGTATAAAAGCCGTAACAATCTTTTCTTTCTTTTCGTTAGATATATCACTTCTTCTTCAATTCAAAAAAGAAGATTTTTTTTGTTCCAGTTAGGAATGGACCATATAAGAAAGTTTGTTTTATTTTTGTATGGGATTTATTCCGTGTTTCAAAGAAATTGAGCCTCTCTCTCCCTTCCTTAAGTAGGGAATCTACGAAAAGTTAAAGTGAAAGTATTTGCATGAGCATAATTGCATGGTTTTACTTTTATGTACTCACCTCATGCATTCACCTGACCATTAAAGATAAAATTAAGTGCTAACTTAGGTTAAAATTTGTAGCAAGATGTGATAGGTTATAGACGTGTTTCGATGCCTTTAAACGTAGGAGTTGTCGTTATTTTCCTGCACTGCATCCTGGGGATTGTGTGTTTCTTACACATAACATTGGTATATCGAACGGTATTTCACCTACCCTTGAGGTATATAGAAAGTTACTTCATGTACTCAGTTGTATATTGGAATTCCCCTTTCGAACGGTTGTGCATTATACAACACTACTCAGGAGTGGAGCTCCCACGTACCTTTTGTATATCAAGAGATACCTTTAGGAATCCTGAGAAAATCCAAGCACAACCCAACAAAAACAAAAAGAACAACAAGAACAACACTCAAGGATATTACTACATACATACCATCCAGGTAGTCGAGTATTTAGGAAAGGGTGTGGTCCCAATCCTGTTTGTCGTGCTCTACTGTTGGACCCTACGGTATATAGCGAGTTGTGATGGTTTGACAATCCCGTGAGGTTCCAGACCTTTAATCCACTCCTCTCACATATTTCTCTTGATGCTTTAGTGTGAGTATCCCTTGTTGTCTTTAAAATTATAATTTTTTAGAAGAGAGATAGTTTTGTTACATAGTTATGTCTTTGCCTTCCAGGACGACCAACCAAGAGACTCCTTCACCAAGCACGTCTTTTTTTTCCCTCCATGTGGGGATGTTGGTCCTCCTTTCATGGCTACATTAAGACTTCATGGATTGAATATTGGATTAACCGTTTGGTTATTCTCCATTCTAGTTATCCCATGTACACCAATTACTTCATATCCTAACACTTCATCGGAGGATAATTGTTATACCAAAATCCTGTCACCATCATGTGATAAGACATTTGACATACCTACTTGCATTGAATCCCAGCTTCTGGACTGGAAACTAAATGGTTTTTTATTAATCTGTCATACAAATTCCCAGCACCACGCATGCCCCTTTATCCAGAAGCAGTACCCCTACTCGCACTGCCTTTCATTGGTTGTCCACAAGCGGTGCCACTGCCCATTGCCCTTGGTCCATAGGCGGTTATTACCAGAACCGCTCTGTCATAGAAGGAGAAGCGTGGTACCCTGGGTAAAAAGGGAAAAAGAGAAGTTTCTCAAGGCTTCTAGATGATAAGCCTTTTGTACTGCCTTATCGCTGCTGTTGTGGGTTGGTTGAGCTTGAGATCTCTCATCCTAGGATCCTAGAGGCCACCTCACCCACTAATTTCTCAACCATATCTATCCATTAAATCCCTATAAATATGAGCTCATAGCCATGGTTGGGGGGAGAACATTCAAGGTATTGTTATGCTGTTGGATTGATTCTTGGCCCACNAGAGAGCTAGAGTCAGAGCTTTTGGGGATGAAGAGCTGGTTTCATGGAGATGCATGTCAACACTAAGGCTTGGTTGTAAAATTCTTCATATTTCTAATGCAAATTGATTTTTTGTCCCATATATATTGTTGATTTTTGATTTCAGGTATATATTGCTAGATTCCTTAGTCACTAGCATAGATTAGTAGATCATATTCTGGCTTTGATTCATTTCGTGTTGAGCTTGACTGCAGGTACATAGGTGGACTATCAAAGCCTTGTATTCCAGATATCTACAGCGCCTAGGGAGAGTTATCAGCCTCTGTGGTCTATTTGTTCTGGATTTGAACCATTCAGACCAATGGAACACCTTGCTGTCCGCAGGAGGTGAAATATTCTAGCTAACCAATCTAGCGACTCCGCTGGGGAGTAGTTGTATTTAGTTGTTCTAATCTTCCTCAGTCTGCAACTCTTGTCCGAATCCAGGCTCTGTTTTCTTCAACTCTTTTTAGTCAGATCTACTTTCTGATTTGTATTCTTTGGGTTTGGAATTTCCAGATATGTTCATATTTGAGTCATTTCGGTCTTTTATGCTCTGTTACCACATTCAATTCAACAATATTTACCTTGATCTAGTCTTTTTTGATCTGATCCATCATTCTCTTTTTGTTTTGGCCATCTACAGGGAACCGCGTCCATGCTTTGTACGAGGAGTGGTGCCGCCACCTAAACATAGTGAGTAGTAAGCGGTGCCACCGCCTATATCTAGTTTGCGAGGAGCGGTGTTGCTTTGGAAATGCTCTTACAACACCTACGAAGCATGGTGCCAGGTAGGCATTAGTCCAAA
This sequence comes from Pseudotsuga menziesii, assembly GCA_001517045.1. Classification (NCBI taxonomy): domain Eukaryota; kingdom Viridiplantae; phylum Streptophyta; class Pinopsida; order Pinales; family Pinaceae; genus Pseudotsuga; species Pseudotsuga menziesii. The sequence goes on along the minus strand of LPNX010566530.1, from coordinate 8,376 downwards.
ACTCTTTTTCCTCATTTTTCTTTGTAAAAATTTGGAATTTTGATTACTTTCAGTTCTGTTATCAAGCTTCTGTTATTGAATCTGATGTGTGTGGCTTGCTGCTTTGATGGTTTAAGATTGATTTGAGTGGAATTTCAAAAATTTGTTTAGTCTTTTTTATTGTTCATCCGCTTCTTGCTTGTTGGTTGTGCTTAAAGAAGGATTTCTTGTTTTTTGAAAGTTAGGGTGCTCATTGAACTCTCTTTTCATTGCATATGATGAAAGAAGAACACTAGATTAGCTTCTAGATTTCATTTCTTGCTTGCATAGTAAACTTCTTTTTCTTTCCTTCAAAAAAGAAAAGTTTTGCTTGAGATTAGGACATCATATTTGAGCGTTGGATTTGGGTTTTTTTATTGGCTTTACAAGCTTTCAGGACCTTTATCATCTTTCATCTCTCATGCGTATAGGACTAACTCGATCAAAATTATAAAAAAAAATGGTAGTTTTAAGTTAGATTTGCTTATGTTTTTGAGAAATTTGAAAAGTTAGAGTTCATTGGCATATAGGTGTGCTTGGTGTTGTTCTTTTAGGAAAAGAGATTCTCACCCTTCTCATTTTCTTTCGAAAAGAAGAATTTGGTTTGTAAAAGTGTTTGCTTGTCTTTGATTTGATGTTCATGACTGTTGATTGGAATGATTTTTGGTTTTGAAACAAAAATAAAAACACTCTCTTCCCTTCCGTAAGTAGGCATACTGAACGGTAAAGTGAACATTTGCATAAGCATATTGCATGGCTTTACTTTTCTATCAAAACATCATGCATTCACCTAACCGTACAAGTTAAAATTAACGGTAGTTATAGGTTAAAATTTACGTAGTAACTCGAGTGATAGGTTAGAGACGTGTTCGGGCGTTGTAAAACGTAGGAGCTGTCGTTATATAGGAACTGTACAAACTGGCTGAGTTAAGACAGTCCAGGAGAGTACAGGGCTTGCCACCTAATTTTACTCCTGTTTTAGGAGAAAATCCAATGGAAGCTATCGACCAAGGAGCTGCTACCACCTCCCAATTGAGAGATAATGTGGTGGTGGAAAGTGGAGAATCATATTCTTCACACTCGCCTCCCTTGGTCCACCAGCCTTCCCGGGAAGATTCATCATTCCATCCTCCCTTGGAAGGTCATGTTGATGATACCCGTCTGGAATTTGGTCCTAATGCTCCTTTTTGGGAGACACCTATTGGACAGGCCATTGCCTCATTTGGCACCCATGTAAGTTCTCCTGAGAGTGAAGAAGAACGCAGGCAATACCGTGCTGCTATTCTCCGTTCACAAGATGTAGAAAAGCAGATTGATAACCTATTAGGCTATACACCAATATGATCCACATCTCTTCCTATGGGATATTGTTCACTAGCCGATTCTATGAGACCCATTGAACCGATTATAGATCGTCCATTAACAACCCACAGCCCAGGTCAAATTTCCACCCCTCCCACCTCTTATGTTATGTTTGTTCCAAATCCTCCTAGGTCTTTTGCATCTAGGGGCCGACCTTCAATTCCTGTTTCGTCAATACCTTTGAATGACGAGGGGCAACCCCTGGCACGACCTACGTTATCTGAAACCGGAGTTGTACCTAGTCAAGGGCAGACCTCTAACATAGAAACATCTACAGTTTTTTTCCCTCCCACCCACACTAATGTGGTAAATCCCCCATCTAGTTTAGGTCATCCCTTGGGGGCACAACCTATTACCATTCAATCTTCTAGTGGTTATGGTTATCAAATACCTGTAGGAAATCATACATCTAATCCTACAGGAATGCCTTATACTGGAATTCCATACCCTAGTAACACTTTTACGCCATGGGGGCAACCCAACTAGTCTTACATACTAGCCATGGGAGGGATACCCATACATACTGCGGGAGATGCGGGAGGACCAACTTGTGGAGGTCCTCCCCTTGGGGGACCTAATGGTCTAGGAGGATTTGGCGGTCCTCCTCATGGTCCTGGTGGTCCTAGTGGTCCTGGGGATCTGGTGGATTTCCTCCTTATGGCTCTAGAGGGTCTAGTGGCCCTCCACCTAGTGGTTCCGGTGGCTCTGGAGGTTTACCACCTCCTAGAGGCTCCGGAGGGTCTGGTGGTCTGCCTCCTGGTGGTCCTGGTGGTCCTGGTGATCTCGATGGTCCTAGTGGTCTCGGTGGCTCTAGCGGCCCTCCTCCTGGAGGCCCTGGTGGTCCTAGCGGTCCTAATTTTGGAAATCAACCCCCCATGGGTGGATTCTTCAGTGGTTCTTCCTCATAGAAACCTATTTATCAGTCTACCTATGGCCCTACTAGTAATTATATGCCATATCAATATTACCAGTATGTGCAACCCAATAGAGAGTTACCTTTCCTAGCAACTTTGGACTTGCCTAAATTGTCCAAGTTGATTAATGATCCCATTCGACACAATCCCTCGTGGCCTCCCATTCCAGTAAAGTTAACATCGAATATTCCAAAATTCAATGGGAATCAGGGTGAAGATCCGTGGAACCATGTTATGACTTTTCATTTGTGGTGTTCCTCGAACTCCCTCATGGATGATTCCGTTCGGTTACGACTCTTTCAGCGAACTTTGACCGGTACGGCTGCGAAGTGGTACATTGAACTCCCACAACATTCGTTTGTGGATTTTGGCTCGTTGGAAACCGTATTTCTTACGCACTTTAGCTCCCTATTTGTTATGAAATGGGCACTGAAAGTTTTAACTTCTCTGCGATAGAACAACTCCACCCACATTTCTGATCATATTCATGAGTGGAGAAGGCGGAGAAGGCTTATTAAAGCCCCTATTCCGGATCAATTGTTATCTGATTGGTTCACTAAGTCCTTGTTGCCTCCTATTGCCCGAGATGTGGCCATGTGCAGTGCCGTTACTGAAGAGCAAGCTATTAGTCAGGATCAGTACCTAGACTTGGTCTATTCCCAATCCGGGACTCTTTATGACCTAATTCCTCAAGATCCTCGCCCTAGCACTGACCCTGCTAAGCCACCAGTAGAAGTCACTGTGGATGGGATTGTTGGTTCAATCCAATCCCCATCCGCAGTGAAACCTGCCAAGCAAACCCAAACTGCTACTCCTTCGACTCCTAAGGTTTCTGTCAAGGTCAATTCTATTCAAAGTACTCAAACCTTAGGTAATAAAAAGAAGGGTAAAAATCGAAATAAAAAACCTGGAAACCAATAGGAGACCCCGCGATCAACCAATAATGACAATGACATAGGGAAAAGGAAGGCTAAATATCCTTGTCTGTTGTGCGATGGTGACCACTTTTTAAAGGAGTGTCCTTGTCGGGATGAAATCTCCCAGTTTCTGAAGTCTAATCCCGCACCTGCAATACTTATGAATCCCTTTCCCTCTCAACAACAACTAGTAGACCACATGTCTAACCAGGGTAACTCTAGTTCATCGGAGGAAATTCATATGATGTCCTCAGATACCATCCATCTGCAAACTGGAAGCCAAAATTATGATAAACCCACAGATAAGAAAGAAGATCAATCTTCTTCAGGGAAAGCTCCCTCTACTAGTTCTCTGAAATCCTCGTCTATTGTTCCCTTTTCTATTGAGAAGCCTACTCTCGACATGATTTTACGCCCACCAAAGAGTACTCTTCGGAAGGTTTTATTTAATCCCAATGCCCGAGCTACTCAATTTTATAATGTAGTTGAAGATCTCACTCAGGCACCTTGTGCGATGTCTACCCTAGAAGTACTCCAAAGTTGCCCCACATAGCGCAAGAACTTGTTGACAGCTTTAGGAGCTGTAGACCTGGATAACACTAACTTGATTCATTTCAACGTTGAGAACTATAAACCTATATTACTGCATAAACTTGATTTTCAAATCATTACGAAAGTAGTGGGAAGGAAAGTATTTCAAATGGTACTAGATGAAGGAGCTTTGACCTTGGTGTTATCTCTGACTTGTTGGAAAGCTCTTGGCTCTCCCGAACTTGTTACATCACCTACGACCCTTAAAGCCTTTGATGGATGGGTTTTCCAACCCCATGGTCTCATATCAGCCCTCACGGTCAGGCTGGGGGGCAAAACCATTTCCATCTAGGTAGAAGTGGTAGATGCCCCTTTGGATTATAACCTCCTTTTAGGAAGGAATTGGTTCTATTCCATGACTATTGTTGCTTCAACAGTACTTCGAATGGTCCAATTCCCACATCTTGGGAGAATTGTTACCATTGACCAGCTTGATTTCTGTACGTCGAATGTTACTACTTCCACAGCTAATAACATCCCCATGTTAGGTCAGTCCCCTCCTCCTTACCAGTCGATTGGGGTAGGTATGCTGAAGGATTCATCCCTTATGGGGATTTTTCCCTCTACTCCTCCTAGCACAGATACCACGATAGTACATATGATCATCTCATTTTATTTTGAGCCCAAGGGCCAAAATGTTGTTGAGTCCACCTCGTTGAGCCCGCATGAAGCTATGTATGACACCATTCAAACTTGTTCCGATGATCACACTGATGACCTTCATTTAGTGGCTTTGGATCCTTACCATTTATCGTACTAGTTAGAACCTTCTATCCCAATTCTAGATTATCTCTATGAGACTTTTCCTTTCGACGAGTCCATTATAGAGATCATGAATACGGATGAGCCCATTTGGGAGGATCACCATCATAGATCCATTTTCCTCCCCAATACCAGTTCGGGCAGCCATGATTTTTCATCCTTGTTTCCTACTGATATTGTCAACGTTCTGCAAAGTCCTATATTGTTGCAAGACACAGATTCTGAAGGAAACCTTTGCAACATTACTCAGATGAACCCAATTGACATATCAGCCAAGCCTGATGTTATTGAGCACGTCCATGTTGGGCAGAATTGCTCCATAGATGAATCTGAAGCATATAAGGCAACTTTTAAGGAATTCCATGATATTTTTGCCTAGTCCTATGAAGAGATGCCGGGGATTGACCCTTCCATTGTGGTCCACGAGATTAAAACTTATCCCACGGCTAATCCTGTTAGGCAGAAACTTAGGCAAGTCCATCCTAGGAAGTCCGCAGCTATTAAAGCTGAGATTGAGAAACTTCTAAAAGATGGTTTTATTTATCCTGTACCTCTGATGGAATAGGTATCGAACATTGTCCCTTTCAATAAAAATTAGGGAACCATTAGATTCTGCATCGACTTTATGGATTTAAATAAAGCTTGTCCCAAGGACAACTTTCCTACCCCACATATCGATCAGATTATCGACAACTGTGCTGGAAGTGTCATCTTTTCATTTATGGATGGCTTCTTCGGCTATAATCAGATTGAGATATTGCCCTTCGATCAGCATAAGACGACATTCATTTGCCCATGGGGAACCTTTGCATATAAGAAGTTACCTTTCGGCTTGAAAAATGATGGAGCCACATTCCAACGTGCGATGTCCTATGCGTTTCATGACATTAAACATATTGTTGAACCGTACCTTGACGACCTCCCTTCTCATTCACAGTGACGGGAGGACCATCCTGGTCATCCTAGAGACATATTCCTGAGATGTCGTCATTATAATAAACAGCTCAATCCGCATAAATGTGTTTTTTGCATTGAGACGGGACGTCTGCTTGGCTTTGTGGTATCCAAAGATCGCATATAGATCGATCCTTTGAAGATTGTCGCTATCATTAATCTACCAGCCCCAACCAACATCCTTGAACTCCAAATTTCGCAGGGGAAGGCAAACTTTCTCCGTCGTTTCGTGTGCAATTTCACTGATAAAACGCACGATTATATGCGTCTCCTCAAGAAGAACACTCCATTATGCTGGGATGACCAAGCCCAACACACCTTTGATAATCTTAAGCATGCTCTGACTCATTCACCCATGATACACCCCCCAGATTATTCAAAGGATTTTCTCTTGTATATTGTTGCCTCTGCTACTACCATTGCCATGGTTTTAGTGCAGGACAATCTCCACTGTCAGGAGCATGTGATTTATTACACTAGTAAGAATCTTATTGATTCTAAAACCCATTATTCACATGTGGAGAAGCTAGCTTTGGCCATGGTCATTGCTATGCAAACATTTCGTCACTACATTCTGCTTCACACTACCACCATATTGGCAGACCAGAACCTAAAGTACTACATTCTGACTCGTCAGGTACTCGGGGGCAAGTACTCCTATTGGATCGTCATCCTTCAGGAGTTTGATCTCGAGTTTGCCAAGGCTACATCAAATAAATCCTTGGTTTTTGCTGAGCTTATGTGTGACCTTCCCTGTGCTACCATGGAATCTGACTAGCCCAACGATTCATTTCCAAATGAATTCTTGTTACTAATTAGCACTACTGATCCTTGGTATGGAGATTGTGGATTTATCTCCAGACCCAGCGTTTTCAGCCGCATCTATATCACGATGATCGTTGCCACATTCGTCACCACACGAAGTACTATCTTATCTTAAATGATACCTTGTATAGACATGGGATTGATTCCATTCTCCGACAATGCCTCACTCATGAGGAGGTTGAACACATGCTGAATGATTGCCACTCTGGAGCATGTGGCGGTCATTTATTTGGGATGGCTGCAGCCCAGAAAATCCTTCCTGCTGGCTATTTCTGGTCTTCTGTCTTCAAAGACTGTCAATGAGGCTGTTAAGAAATGCCCACCTTGCCAACATTTTTATCCCCAAAAGCGCACCCATTCTTCTCCGCCTCACCCCATCATTGCTGTTGGCCCTTTTTCCAAATGGGGGATTGAATTCATGCATTGTAAGCCTACCTCAGCCAAGGGGCATGGTTACATCATCGTAGCCGTGGATTATTTCACAAAATGGGATGAGGCCATGCCTACATATGCAGAAGATGGCAAGACTACCGCTCTCTTCTTGTTCAATCATATCATAGCTAGATTTGGAGTTTTGCAGTCCATCATCACTGATCACGGATCTCATTTCCGTAATCAAATGATGGAGGAATTGAGTGCCAAGCTAGGTTTTCACCATGAAAACTCTACGTCATATTATCCACAAGCTAATGGTCAGGTAGAGGCCATTAACAAGGTTTTGAAAACTATACTTCGTCTGATGGTTGGAGATAATAAATCCAATTGGCATCTCATTCTTTTTTTCGCTCTTTGGGCTTATCGTACTTTCGTGAAAACAGTTACTAGTTTCACACCATTCCAGCTTGTCTATGGACTTGAAGCTATCTTGCCAATCCAATGTTAGATTCCATCTTTACAACTCCCCGTCGAACTTCTCCCAGACACTTCCACAGAGGAAGGGAGATTTTTATACTTAAATAACCTTCATGAGACTCGTAGAGATGCTACCTTGGCTAATGAGGCACATAAGAAACACGTCAAGGTGCAGTACAATAAATCTGTCCAACCTCATGTTTTCAACGAGGGTGACCTAGTTTTGACTTATGACCAGAGATATGACAAGCTAGGGGAGGGTAAGTTCAAGTCCATGTGGTATGGACGTTTTGTTATTTCCAAGGTGTTAGAGAAAGGAGCCTATGAGTTAGTTTATTATGATGGAATCCCTTTGGGGAAACCTCACAATGGGTTGTACCTAAAAAGGTACTATGCCTAGGTTTTCTTGGATGGTATCTTGCATATATGTATATTGATTGACTTTTAGTGTGCTTTCAGTATTTTCAAGATGGTTTTGAGTTTTAGTGTCCGCATCTGTCACTAATACAAATGCGCGGATTTTTCCACGGAGGTTTTCCACGTTTCATAATTTTTTGTGTGAAATTGTTCTAGGTATGAACTTGCCGTCACTATATCGACGCTACCTCGTCGCTGTATCGACGTCAGTGATCTCCTCCGTCGCTATATCGACGGCTGCCTCCTCTAACGTCGCTGTATCCACGGATCGACGTCGCTATAGCGACGGCAATGTGAAGTAGACTTAGGGCATTGACATTTTTTGGCTTTTTAGTTGACCCAGGGCGCTTAAGTCAATGTTTTTCGTCACTATAGCGACGTCTAAGAGTTCTATAAAAACGAAGGCCTTAATGAGATTTTCTTCACACTTGCCATTGTTGCAGCACTGTTTTCGGGTGATTGTTGGAGCTGTTTATTATTTCCGTCTCCTGCTGGTGAGCAATCCATTTCTAGATCTACATAGTTCGGATTTTAAACGTGCAAGGTTAGTTTGTGTTTTCAAATGAATTCGCTTGAAAGATTTATTTTTTTTTGTAGCTTATGTGTCCTCTTTCAATGTTTAATGCCTTCTACTGGAATCTGTTTAAGACATGCTTTGGATACGATTTTATAGACGGAATTGTATAATGATATCAACATGAAGTATTTGAAAGTAAAATGAATTATTATTTTTAGTAATCAAATATATAAGAAAAATTGGAATT
>LPNX010566529.1:123656-166584 GCA_001517045.1 Pseudotsuga menziesii | reverse complement strand
TTCATGATGTTGATGGTGATGATGATGATGATGATGAATGATGATGATGTTCATGATGTTGATGGTGATGATGATGAGGATGATGATGATGATGATGATGTTGATGATGATGATGATGATGATGATGATGGGAATGGTGATGTGATGATGACGACGACAATGGTGATGATGATGATGATGATGATGATGGCGATGGTGTTGATGATGATGATGATGAGGAAGGTGATGATCATGATGATCATGATGATCATGATGATGATGATGACGATGGTGATGATGATGTTGATGATGGCGGTGACGATTTTGATGATCATGTTCATGATGTTGATGGTGATGATGATGATCATGGTGATGATGATGATGATGATGATGATGATGATGAAGGTGATGATGATGACGATGGTGATGATGATGATGATGAAGATGATGATGATGATGATGATGATGATGATGAAGGTGATGATGATGACGATGGTGATGATGATGAAGATGAAGATGATGATGATGATGATGTTGATGATGAACATGATGAATACGATGATGATGAACATGGCAATGTTGATGATGATGATCGATGATCAATGATCATGGTGATGATGACGATGATGATGATGAAGATGATGATGATCATGATGATGATGACGACGATGGTGATGACGATGTTTATGATGTTGATGTTGAGGATGATGATGATGATGAAGATGATGATGATGATGATGATGATGATGATGATGATGATGAGGAAGAGGATGAGGATGATGATGATGAGGATGATGTTCATGATAATGATGACGACGATGGTGATGATGATGTTCATGATGTTGATGGTGATGATGATGATGTTCATGATGTTGATGGTGATGAGGATGATGAGGATGATGAAGATGACAATGGTGATGGTGATGATGATGATGATGATGGTGATGAGGATAATGATGATGATCATGATGATGAAGATGAACATGATGATCATGATGATGAAGATGAGCATTGTGATGATGATAATGAATGCTATTTTGCTTTCACAAAATGCACACACGTTTTGTTCATTTAGAACGCGCACAGGTTTTGTTCATTTAGAACACGGACGCGTTTTGCTTCAACTAAATCGTGCTCGTGTTGTATTTAAATTCAAAAATTTATTCCCTCCAAAGGATAAGGCCGAGCCTCCACCCATGCTTTCATGGAATTCCTATGCCTATGTGTCTGCTTTGTACTTTGCTTCGGATTCAACATGCCTGTGCCTTGGAGTATGATAAACCATGGCAAATTCAGCATTATATCCAAATTTTCAATATGCTCGTGTTTAGCGGTTCGTCTGATTATGCTGCACACCTCCATTTTTTATGAGATTTTAGAAACAGATATGGTTTTTTTTGCAGATTCCAAATATGTAAATTTTAACAAGAATACATTATTTTTTCTATTTTTTTTCTTATTTATCTTCTATCATCACTCCTCAACTCAAAAAACACAATGTTAGTGTTTTGTCCATATCTCTTTCATTTCTCAACCATTAAAAAAAAAAATTGTATGGTGCACTAAAGAACACCAATCTCTACATGCTATAAAAAACCCATTTCCAAATAATTGCATTAAGACATTCAAACACTGCACCCACAATTGACGTACCGTTTTCGAGGTTTGATCTCTTAGATAATAAATAAAAAAGATAAAAATATTGTATTTTTTATTGGAAAAATAGTCGTGCACTAGTACTATATGTTCTCTATATGTATACCGATTTTTGTAAGTTTATTCCATCATTTAGTCACTCAGACGCTGCACCCACAAAAACATATACCTTATAATTTGTCCAAAAAATAAAAAGTTCCTGTTAAAAAATATCTAACTTCAGATAGTTAACATCATTTTCAATAGAAAAAAATTATATATTTGGAAAGGTCATTCAATTTCCTACATTTCTTGTGTTTTACTCATCGCAAGATTCATTGTGTAAGCGTCTCAAAATATCCATGCAAGTTGATGGATGTCTATTTTTTCAGTTTTCTATTGCATCTAACGCGCCAAAAGAGACCCTCATCTTTGTGCACTCACCGTAAGATCTTCTCAGAAAACCATTAATAGAAGGGAAAAAGAGATGTGAAGATTTGGAAGCAGAAGTAGTGGCAGCTAGGAAAGAGTTGAAGAAATTTCAAGCTCTGTACCATAAGAATATGCCCAGTATCAAGGATTGAGAGGAATTAAACAACATTCTCAGCAAGCAAAGGTCCCCATGGGTAAAAACAGGTCTTAGCTATGAAGAAGGTTCATGCAGCAAGCAGTCAGAATGAAAACCCAATATGCAAACAAAAGGAAATGAGGCAAGTATAGGAGTCGGAAGTTTAGATCAGAATTATCAACCAAGGAATGTTTAGAAACATAGTCAACAAAAGGAAAGACCTCCAAGACTAAGGTACCAAAAAAATTTCGATGGTTACTGTTATTTTTACTCTAGTTTTGGTCACAAAGCTGCAAACTGTGCATTTAATTTTAGAAACATGCAATCAAGGAACAATCAAGGGCTACAACATAGAACAAGACAGTCAGCAAGCAAACAAGAGCTGCATACAACTCAGAGAATAACTCATGATAGAAATAGCAATCCTTTTGATTTACTATACAATGAGCCAGAGTGTTATGCTTGTCATAACTTTGGACACAAGGCCTCAAACTATCATCTGAAGGCTTGCAAAATAGACCCAAGATTGAATTACTCTGCTAGAAGTAATTAAGTTTGGAAGAAGAAAGAAGATAGCAAATGTGGCTTAGTCATTTCTATTCAAAAGCAAAAAGTCCCGTGGTATATTGACAGTGGATGTTCCAAACATATGAGTGGTGATAAAAGTAAATTTATGTCCCTAAGTGAAAATAAGTCAGGAAATGTAACTTTTGGAAATAATGCTTCAGGGAAGATCAAAGGAAAAAGAATGGTCAAATTGAGTAATGGAAAAGGGAAATCCCAAGATGTGATGTTTGTAGATGGAATAAAACATAATCTTCTTAGTGTCAGTCAGGTTTGTGACAAAGGATGTGAATTTGTCTTCACTTCTAAAGATCGCAAGATAAAGTCTGTATCCTCAGGACAATTGGTTGCAAAAGGTATAAGAACTGATAATGTCTACGTCTTGAAAGAAGAACAAGAAGAATGTCATCTAAGCAAGTACGATGAAAGTTGGCTTTGGCATAGGAGACTTGGACATTTAAGCTTTGATCATATAATCAAACTTGTGAACAATGGGGCAATAAGAGATCTTCCAAAGATATCAAATCCATATGACTCGTTTTGTAAACCCTACCAAATGGAAAAACTAACTCGCACACAGTTTAAATCCATTAACTTCACATCAACAAACAAACCACTTCAGTTAGTACATATGGATTTGTGTGGACCATCAAGAAAAGAAGGCACAAGAGGAGAACGGTATTTTATGTTGGTCATTGATGATTATTCTAGACTTACATGGGTTTCTTTTCTGAAACAAAAATATGAGGCACTTGAAAAGTTCAAAACTTTTAAGGCCCCGACTGAGAATCAAACAGGAAAAAGACTAAGGGTAGTAAGATCTGATAGAGGAGGAGAGTTTTGTTTAGGAGACTTCAAGGAGTTTTGTGATAAAAATGGAATTAAGAGAGAATACACTATTCCAGGGACCCCACAGTAGAATGGAGTTGTTGAGAGACATAATAGGTTAGTACAACAAACGGCAAGATCAATGATGAATGAAAACAATATTTCTTAGACATACTAGATAGAAGCAATTCACACAGATGTTCATATTCTTAATAAAGCTCATCTAAGTCCAAACAATGATAAGACTCCCTATGAACTATGGTTTGGAAGACCTACTTCTATCAAATACTTTAAAGTCTTTGGAAGTAAGTGTTATATCAAAAATAATGATGAACATATTGGGAAATATGATGACAGGGTTGATGAAGGTATCCTCTTAGGATATGCTACAAACAGTAAAGGGAATACTTGTTATAATAAAAGGCTGTACAAATTGGTTGATTGTATTGACATCAATATCGATGAAGGAATCCCTGTGAAAGACATTCAAATAAGCAGTGTTGAACCATATACAAAATATACAGTTGAAGATAAAGAAAAACAGGTCCAAGAATCAGAACAAGAAGATTCATAGTCAGATGATGAACATGCAAACAATCAGACATATTTAAGGATGCATACATAAACAAAAGTAGCTTCCAAAATAGTTTAGAAGAATCATCTTGAAAGTCAAATAATTGGGGGCAAGAATGAAGGAGTGCAAACAAGAAGAAAGTTGATCAAAACTTCAGAACAATCTCAGATTTCTTTCCTATCTATGATGGAAGCTAAGAATTTTGAAGAGGCTAGTGAGGATGAAGATTGGGTTAAAGCCATGAATGAAGAGCTTGATCAGATTGAGAAAAATAACACTTGGGAGTTGGTTCCTAGACCTATAAATAAAAATGTAATAGTCTCCATGTGGGTGTTTAAAAACAAGGTGAATGAAGAAGGACAAGTTGTAAGGAATAAAGCTCGATTAGTCTGTAAAGGGTATTCCCAAGTTGAGGGACAAGACTTTGATGAAAAATTTGCACCAGTAGCACAATTGGAAGCCATCAAAATGTTTCTTTCCTATGCCACTCATAGGAACTTCAAAATTATATCAGATGGATGTTAAGTCATCCTTTCTCAATGGAGATCTGGAAGAAGAAGTCTATATAGAACAACCTGAAGGGTTCCAACTGACAAACAATCCTGGCAATGTCTGCAAATTGAAGAAGGCTCTATATGGATTGAAACAAGCACCTAGATCCCGGTACCAAAGACTGGATAAATATCTACAAGACAAAGGTTTCAAGAAGGTTACTGTTGACAATAACTTTTATATCAAATCTAAAGGTGATAATCTATTATTATTTTTGGTGTATGTGGATGAAATTATATTTGGATGCAGTAAGGATTCTTCTATGCAGTGGGTTTCTAATTCCATGAAATCTAAGTTTGAGATGTCAATGATAGGAGAACTGTCATTCTTTCTTGGTCTTCGCATTATCTAGAGTCCTGAAGACTTATTTATCTCCCAAGAGAAGTATTTGAAGGAGGTGTTGAAGAAATTTCAAATGGAAGAGTCATCACCTGTCAGTACACCTATGGTTGTTGGGTGTAAACCTACAAAGGATGATCTCTCACCAGATGTTGATCAGAAAAAATATCGGTCAATGATAGGAAGTATCTTATACATTACAACATCTCATCTTGATATTATGCAAGCTATTGGAATGGTAGGAATATTTTAGTATGCTCCTAAGCAAAGTCATTTGGTGGCTGTGAAGAGGATATTCAAATATTTGAAGGGCACAATGACTTATGGTCTCTGGTATCCTAGAAATCAAAATCTTCAATTAACTGCATATTCAGATACTAATTGGGAAAACTATTTGGATGACAGGAAGAGCACAAGTGGAGGTGAATTATTCTTAGGTGACTCTCTAGTTGCATGGATGAGTAAGAAGCAAGGCTCAATAGCCTTATCCACTACAAAAGCTAAGTACATTGTTGCTTCCATATGTTGTACACAAATTCTTTGGATGATTCAGACACTAGCAGACCTAGAATTAAAATATGTTGAACTCATTCCTCTCCATTGTGATAATACCAATGCCATTAGTATGTCCAAAAATCTAGTCCTTCATTATAAGACCAAGCACATACCTATTAAGTATCACTTCTTAAGGGATCAGGTTAAAAACATAATATTTCAATTAAATTTTATCCCTTCTTCAGAACAGACTGCTGATATCTTCACTAAACCCTTACTAAAGACACAGTTTGAGTACCTACACCAAAATCTAGGTATCATATCCTATTCTAAATAATTTGTTCACTATGATAAAGGAATATGTGCTATATAGGCTTCCATGACATTGATGTCAAAGGGTATAAGTTGTTTGTTACAGATGATAAACATATTGATGATCACTATTAAAACATGCATCCAGAAGTTGAAGATTGCCATCAATGCCAAAGGGGGGGATTGTTGGAGGTTTTGTGGTCATTGTGAAATAGATCAAAGTGTGATTTGGTTTTCACTGATGGAAACATAGTTCCAAGCATAAAATCCAGATTTGCATAGGACTTAGAAGAATCCATGGTGTGTGCACCATCTAATAGATCCATAATCATATTTGATTTTCACAGCAAAAAGATGCAGATCTGCAGATTTAGGTTGTGATCAGCATAAAAAATAGATTCGACGGTCAGAAGTGAACCCGTACAAGAAATAAATAGTCAAGAGAAAATATGCAAAGTTTTAAAAGTGATCTAATGAACAGATCCGATGGTCAGGAGTGAACTTGCACAAGAACTCAATGGTCAAGAGCAAATCTGAAATTTTTTAAAAGTAATTTGATGAACATATCCGACAGTCGGGACTGAACCCGCACAAGAAATCGACGACACAGAAGGAGTGTTGCAGTGTGGGAGCGAAAAGGAAGAAGTCCAAAAAAATCGAGAATAAGAAAAGTTAGATTTTCGATTTCTGAAGTAGGAAAGCGAAAAGCATAAAGCGGCAGTGTGGGACTGGAAAGGCAGAAGTCCAAAAGATTGAGAATAAGAAAAGTTAGATTTCCGATTCCCGAAGTCAAAAAGCGGAAAGCAGAAAGCAATAGTGTGGGAGTGGAAAGGCGAAAGTCCAAAAGCTCGAGAATAAGAAAAGTTATATTTCTGATTTTCGAAGTTAGAATGCGGAATGCGATAGTGCAGGAGAGGAAAGGCAGAAGTCCAAAATTTCGAGAATAAGAAAAGTTAGATTTCCATTTTCTGAATTCGAAAAGCAAAAAGCAGAAAGCGACAGTGTGGTAGCGAAAAGGCGGAAGTGCAAAATCTCGAGAATTAGAAAAGTTATATTTCTAATTTTTAAAATTGGAAAGTGGAAAGAGGAAAGCGAAAGTACGGGAGTGGAAAGGTGGAAATTCAAAATTTCGAGGATAAGAAAAGTTAGATTTCCGATTTCCGAAATCAAAAAGCAGAGAGCGAAAAGCGGCAATCGAAAATCGAAAAGTCTGGAAGTTTTTCAAACAAATGTTGAAAACCTGAGATCCACATCCCACACCGGATCTAAGATCGACGGTAAAGAAAGGGTACACAAGAAATAGACGGTGCAGAAGGAGTTTTGCAAGCGGATGCCGGAAAGTAGAAAACAGAAAGCGGGAGAATAGGAAAGGACTAAGGCTAGAAATTGGTTTTATCAATCTCCAAGTGTGGAAGGCGGAATGAGGAATACGGAAGGAGAAAACCGGAAATCATAAAATGATATCGAGGAAAATCACATATCCGATATCCGATTTCCTCAGCAGATCAATGGTCACAGAGGGCCCGAAGAAGATCGATGGTGTGGAATGATTGAGGTGGAACCTGTACTGTGGAACCAGAACTACATAACCAAGAAATGCAAAAACTTTGATTTGTTGCAGAGAAAGACAAGTGTGGAAGAGGCCGGAGGATGAAGCTTCGTTACAGAACTCATGGTTAACTAGTGATTGGACTTCTTGTTTGTTATAAGGCATCGAACAGTTGATCAGTTATGGAAATAGACCGTCAAGTACACAAGCAGGTGAAGAAGTTACATATTGAATGATATAAAAGGATGGGGGATAGGAAGAAATGATTGCACTCTTTGCAGACAGAGAAGCTAATGCATGGATCATCGGTAAAGTGAGAATTGCAAAATGACAAAGAACTCTAAACATCCAAAATGCAGATAATGAGGGGAACCAAGATGCATGAATCCAGAAGAAGATCATAATAGAGTTGGTATGAAATGTTATATCTATTTTTCTACAATTTGTACTGAAGACATTTAAATATGAGAAACAAGGGTGGAAGGGTGGTGCTAGGAAAAACATGTTATATTCTATGTACATGTTGAATCCTATACAAGTGAAAGTTGGTGCTTTCACTCAGTTTTAGCTGGAGAACATGATTTTAGTTGATGCTACAAAAATATGAGAGTTGGTGCTCTCCACAAGAAGGACTGTGTAAAATAGAGGTTACATCCTCATTTGAGTAAGTGCTCAAATAAAGTGAATATTTACCTATTTCCATAATATGTGTGTGACTAATAATCATCATCTTAGCTATTATACTTGATGAAATATCATAACTAAATCCGTGATCTGTATTAATGGTTAGTGAAAAATGTTTTAGCTTTAGAAATAAGTGATTCACCCCCTCCCTCAGTTATTTGAGTAATTTCAACAGTTTTATCATTATTATATTAAAGGAAGTGATGTGCACTATCTTGGAGTTAATTAAGATATGTTTTAAAAGTAAATGTTCCATTTACATATTGAGTATTATATTTTTTGCGATTAGGGTTCTAATGCCTTCGTATTATATTTTTTCGCAGCCTCCAAGGGGCTCCTCTGCTCAGCTTGGAGCGCCCTTCCTTCCGCCTCATGGTTGTCCCTCTACAACTCTCTTCACCCAGGAGCCAGGTGACTCGCTTTCTTGTAGGCCATTGCAGGAGGTCGGCTCTTCTCCTCTTGGTGCCCATGCAAATGCCTCCTCTCCTCTTGTGACAGTACCCTTCAGCACTGCATTCAAGGTTCCTGAAGGTTCTAGACAACAAACTCCAGGGCTTGTGGTGCAAGAGGCCCCCGCCCTCGTCGTTCTTGTTATCCAGGATGCTTTGGATCAAGTAGCTCATTACAGATCTCATGTTATTGTTTGTAGGTTCAATGTTTTGTGGCCTCATCTTGTAGATATTCATTCTTGGATCTCTTCTGAATGGATTCCCCTTTTAGAGGTGGAAACCATTATTTTCTCGTGTGGAAAAGGGTTTTTTATTGTGAAATTTGATTCTACAAATGACCGGGATAACATATTTAATTTGGGGCCCTAGTTCTAGGGGAGTTTGGGCCTGTCCATGCAACCATGGACCCCCACCTTCGACGCCTCTACCGCGGTTATTTCGTTAGCTACGGTTTGGGTGAGGCTTCCAAATATGCCCCTTCATTTTTGGGGCCTTGCCTCTCTGCAATCCATTGGAAATTCTCTTGGAAATTTTTACAACAGAAGTCCAAAAACAAAGTCTGCCTTCACAACCTTTGCTCAGATCTACGTGGAAATGGATTTCACTAAAGGGTTTCCAGCAAAAATTGTCCTGCAATGTAAGGACTTCTCAAGGACTCGGCATATAGATTACGAGCATGTAAAGTTTAGATGCATAGCATGTTTTGAAATAGGAAATTTAGCCCTTAACTGCACAAAATTCTTGGAAAAGCATAAAGCAATTAAAACTCATTGAAAGTTCACCTGGTGGGATGGGGCAAAGCTGGCCCATCGACAAATTTTGAAGAACCTTTCTATAGATTTACCTTCTGAAGGAAAAAGTAGTGCTCATCCAACTAATTCTCCTCCATAACATGAAGCTCATAGCTGGGCCGATTAGGTAGAAGAAGAGGACGAGCAAGCCAAGGATTGGATGAAAGTGGTAAAAAAGAAGAAACCCTCTCACTTAAGGCAGTCAGTGATGACTCGTAGTCAGATTGGCTTTCTGAAATAAAGGTAGTTTTTGTGCCCAGGCTGTCAATATGGGGATCTGGATTTTTGTTCTAGTTGTGATTAGAGTGTAATTAGGAGCTTATTCATCTTTAAGTTGAAGTTTTAGTGCAGTAGAGGTAGCAAACCAAACAATATAGGGTTAAAGTTTTGAATTTTGATTACCGTTCTCGAAGGGAAAATTTTGCATTTTGTGGTTCTATCTCAGTGGTTACACCACTGTTTTAATATAACTTGTTTTAAAAAAAATGTTCCATTTACATATCATATAGGTTTTACCGCTATAAACTTGTGTCATATTTTGTGTGGCTTTGACTCTTTATATTTAGTTTTTTGTGTATGATATTGGCACATATTATTAAACTTATTTCATGGGATTAAATCCAATGACTATTTGAATCAAAACCTTTATGAATGATTTGTAGTCTGCTCAATGCTTTACTTCATATCTACAACTTCTTTGTTCAAATATGCAACTATCAAACAAGGATTCTCCGTGTTCTCAACTTTGTACTTGAGATACACACCTTTCTACTTCATATCTCTCATATTCATCAAGTATTTTTTAGATCTACAACTTCTAGGTAGCTATTCAACTTTTCCAAGTAAAGATACTGCTGTCATGCTAGGGACGGACAAGGATCCTAGGTTCACGATAAGGGCTGGGGCTGCCATGATTGATGCATCCGAGGACAACATAAACTAGGTAATTATTGAACTAGAGTCAGTTAAGAAGACCTCTGCTCAGCTAAAAGACGCACTGAGAAAAGAAAGAGATGAAGGTAATAGACTCAAGAGGAAATATGAGCACATGCAAAGGGAACTGGAATCCTCAAAAGGTGAAGTCTGTACCCTTCAAGTGGAGATGTGAGCAAAGGGAACAGCACAGGAGTCCCTAGAAAACATACAATAGGAAGCCCAAAGTCTAAAGAGTGATAAGGAACAGCTACTGGCAAAGGTGATGGATCTGGAAGAGCAGCAGAAGATCATCTATGAGGTTAGTGATTCACATATTCAAAAGCTGAAAGGGCAGCTAGCTTCTTTGACTACTGATCTGGAGGCAGCCAAGGAACAGTAAGTCGATTTGCAGCCATTTAAAGAATATATCCTGGCCCAAAAGGTTAAAATGCTACAACTGCAGACTGCTCTGGAAGAAGAGAGGTGCAAAGTCCTTCAAATTGACAACAGGCTAGAAGAGATCATGGAAACTTCCTCATACTTCGTTGATCGATCTCAGGAGGTGCTTGAGGTCTTGAGTGCCAGAATGGAAAGGCCGGAAGATGATGCCGAGATTCCAGAAGGGCTACCAGAAAAAGATCATCAAGCCCTCAAGAGAGATCACAACCTGATAGAGTTCGCCATCAGTACTGCAGAAGACTTCAAGAAGGCTGTAAAAAAGACGCAGGGAGCATGCTCAGAGTATTTCAGAAGGCTCCTGAATACATACAACCGATGTCAAACAGAGGCTGAGGATAGGCTTGAAGAGTTCCCGGACCATGAGGCCTTTATGGAAGTATTACAGAAAAGATATCAAGATGCAGAGGCCAGAACTCAGCAGATTAGAGCCATTGATGACCTAGTGCTGAAGAACGAGGTAGGCCACGCAGCCGTTAGCATGTAGTTTCTAGAAGATCAGCTTCGGTTGAGCCCAGCAAGGATCGAGGCCATCAAGAACCAAGTTTAAAGGTTTGAAATCAACATTCAGTTCCTAGAGCCATGCGCTTTTGAAGGCATTGCTACTGAAGCAACAACATGGAAGAAGTTCTTAGATAGCCAGGTGGCACCCTCCTCATAAAGGACTGGTCAAACTTTGTAATAATTTAATATTTTTGTAAATTTTTTTGAGAAATGAAGCGTTGGGAGAGCAAAAGGTTGGGAATCCCAAAGGTCACTTTGGGCAGCCCAACCAATTTGACCTTTTGTATAAAAGTAGGAAGCGTAGAAGGAATAAGGGCTTTTTTCCCCAGTAAGACTGGTGATGACATTTTGTAAGAAGAACTACTTCATTTTGCAATAGAAATTACAGTTTTCCTGTTGAAAGAAGATCGGTGGGATTTCAAATGTTTTGCCATAGATAGTTGAAAGATGAACTACTTTGTTTTCCAGCATTGTGTCCATGAATCGTGAGATCATTCTAACTTATGACCTATGTCTTGTTTAAATGATTTCTGATTTAATTTATGAAATAACCACCATGAGTAATGGATGCTTATCATGAAACAATTAGTTATCTGGTTGCGGAAATATCTTTCATTGCTCATGCTTGTAAAATTAAATGTCAGCTATCTGTAATTGCTTTTATCATGTGTGCACATCGGCATTACTCATATATATTAAATATAAGTTGGCTCCCCAGGGATAGGTAGATAGGGATAGATAGATAGTTAGGTCATTGCATAGATGCATGTGTGATTCAAATGTTGGTGAGCCTAAGACAAGAGGTAAGAACCTGCGCATCACATTGTGACTGCTCCCTGCATTCTTCACCACCCTGCATGTTTAGTTCGAATTCTTGCATAGCATTCTTAAGTTAAAATACAAATTCCGGTGGACCGGGCCGCAACCGGTAAAGCCTTTGTTTGTGTTTGACCTACGGTAGCCGGACCACAAAACCGGACGGATTCCATATACCAAACAATCAACGGGCTAGTTGGGAATGTTGATTGGGGAGAATCCCTTTCTGTTGTCGCCTGGGAATTTCCAGGCCTCAACAGTTCTGGTGCTAGAAGGAGGGCCGCTAGTAAATGGCTGGCCGTGGAACTTAATTCCCCGAGACTATCCTACCAGTAGATGTTTCGAAGCTTGCAACCTAACTCAAGAATTTGCAGATTCTGGTATTATCCTTGAAGGATTGTTTTTCTCAGTGACTTATCTATTCACCTTTGCTCATGGCTGGTAATCAAGCCAACCCTCTGCCGGCATGGAGAGCTAGGTCCCCTCTGAACTTAACACCTCCTTTGCATAATCTACCTCAAGCCTTTGACAAGCTTTTGCCTAAGTTTGACCCTGAGGAAGGGATTGCTGTCGAGGATCACCTCCAAATATTTTACCTAGCATTAGAAGGGCTAAAGGCCGAGTATGAAGATGTGGTTTGTAGGCTGTTCCCGCACACTCTGAAAGGAGCAGCAGCATCTTGGTATTTCAGTCTTCCTGCAAACTTCATTCCTGATTGGAACACCTTTGAAAGAGTTTTCAGAAGTAAATATACAACCCTAAAAATGCATGCCTCATTGATGAAAGATCTTGGTCACTTAAGAAAAGAGAAGAATGAAAAGGTACATAGTTTCACTCAGAGATTTTCAATGTACCTAAAAAAAAATTCTGCAGTTGACAGACCTTCTGACAAGGTTTTAATTGAGTATTACACCTCAGCCCTGGGGCCTGAACTGGCCATGTTTGCCAAGATGAAAGTCAATCCCACACTGGTAGAGACTTATGAAGAGGCTGAAAGGGTAGAGGCTGAAAGTGAGAGTGTAGGAGATTATCCTGATTCACTGGAAGACAAGACTATCGCCAAAAGAGTCTCACTGCTGTCTAAACCTAGAGAAGATCAATCACATGATTACCAGGGAATGATGAAAATGCTCCAGAAATTATCCAACCGAATAATAGATCTGGAAAGGGAAAGAGACATTCAGAAATCTTATAAGCCTCACTATCCGAAAAGAGAAAACAACGACCAATGGCAAGTTCCTCCTCCTAATTCGGCATCAATAAACATAACAGAAGTATGAGGGGATAATTTCTGTACCTTTCACCAACAACCTCATTGTGAGAAGAAGTGTCCTCAATGGTTACATTCAATGACATTGGTGATGAACAAGTTGTTGGACCCTAAATTGATTAAGGACAGTGGTGAGGAAGAAAAGGAGAAACAGATAATAAGAAAACCAGAGGATGATACTATGTTCTCATGGAGTGGTATTTCACTATTTGACATTGAAGATGACACTCCTAAATCTGAATGCACATCTACAACCACAAAGGACATGGGAGTCATATACCAAGAAAATGAAATGGTATCTAAAATTAACAATGTGCAGGAGAATGTTAAGAAGTTGAATGAAGGCAAAACGCATAAGAACAATACCCTCAACCAGAGGACCGAGCCAAACATTGAGAATGTCAAGCTTGTAGAAGAACAGACCGGTGTTAATAGGGAAAATTTTGATGAAAATCAAGAACTAACAAAGGATATACCTGCTCATAACCAACTAGGAGAAGAAGACCAAGAACCAGGCTGGAAAGAAAACCTTGACACCCCGCCTTTCCTCTTGACTCTAGAAATATTGAATTATAATGTGCATAACTGTTTGATGGACTCTAGAGCAGCAGTGAATGTAATGCCCCTTGAGATTTGTAAAAAGATTAACGGACAGCTAGAGTCCACACCTCGTGAAGTAACGCAATTAGATCGCACAGGTGTCAAGGTGGTGGGAGAAATGAAGAATGTCCTCATTCGTTTGGCTGCAAACAACAAGATATCCCAATTCATTGATATTATGGTGGCTGACATACCACGGGGATATGGGCTCATTCTCAACCAAGATTGGGCTGCCAGGTTGAAAGGTTATTTTTCTTTAGATTGGTCCCACCTGTTGTTACCTCTCAAAGGTACCCCAAATCCAATAAAGATTCTGAGAGAACCATACATGAAGCATACTGTCACTAAGTTAGGAGAAGGAAATGAGTCTGCTGATTCTATCTTGGGGAACTACCTTACTAAGCTTAAGCTAAGAAATCATTCCTCAAAAAGGCCAGTCCTGTGATGGACACTCAGCCTGAGCTTCTTCAACTCCCTCAGGCTGAAAGTGATGACTCCAGGATTTTAGATATGGGTTCCATTTCAATAACAGCACAGTTGGACCATGGTTAGGTAACTCATGTCTAAATCCAGCTCATTCCTTAGTCCTCTAGTTTTAAAATTTCAAGAATGGGCAAAATTTTTGTTTTCTTTTGTTTTTCTTTTTGAACATAAATAAATTGTTTGTTTTTACTAGGTGCTGGTTTTCTTGCTTTAATGCTTTGACGTTTTTCTTTATTTGGTTGTTTGCTTGCTGAAGTTTTCCTTTAGTACTTTGCTTTCTTTCCTTTTGGTTTTGAATAAAGAGGCAAACTTTTGGTTGCAATGGCAAAATCAGGGTTCTTTGTTAACTAAAATCTTGAGTGAAAGACTGTGCTTTAAAGCATAGAATATCTTCTAGTAACTGTTTTCCTAACTGGCCTGCATTCATTGAAGTCTCACTTAACCCCTGTAAATAACTTAGAAGTAGAAGAGGTCTGGAATACTATTTCGAGGCTCTGTCCACCTCACATTTTAATATCCAAGGGGGTGACAGCATGAGATCCACGGAAAGGAAGCGGAGTAAGACAGTATATCATATATAAATGATCCCATGCCATAATGTCAGAAAAGCTAAAAGCTATCAAGAATTAAAACTCCTGAAAGAAATAAGACATACCAAAACAAAGCTTGACAAGCATGAAATACTAAAATGGCCACAAGATCCTCTCCGTCCGTGAATTAAAATATGAAGTATCTTGTTCACACAAAAGGACACTATGGGATAGAGGATCCTGAATTACAATTCAGTAAGGAAGGCCTGCAGGAGGACTCGTATCAAAGGAATAAAATTTAATAGCACAAAAAGTGCAAATTGGCATGGGAATGAGGAACAAAAGGATTATACTGCTTACTATCTGTTACAATCCTGTGGTGTCAGAGATGGAAACTACCTAAGGATAGGCAAAATAAACCTCACATACTTGGCCTCAAAAGAGTTATTCAGACCTAAAGCACTGCTGATGTTATCCTCTCCCAAAAGAATGGGCTTCATTTGAGTAACTTAATGCATAATTTGGGCTGGCTTAGGAATGCATACATCTAGAAGATTTCGATTTTAGTCAGACAGTCTTGAGCTGGGGAAAGGTTAATTCAAAGATATGGAGTTCACCAGGTAAGGTGCAACAGTTTCCCAAATTTTTAAAAAATTATTGGGACCCTCCTTTGATGAATTAGCTTGTTTTTCTTCCCTACTTTGATGCACTGATTTCTGAGAATGTTTTAATGCCTGAGTTGCTCTACTTGCTGCCTTGGAGTGCTTTCAGAAACTAGCTGTATTGATGCTATTAAACGTACTTGAAGCTTGTTGAAATCGAAAGTTGTTTTACTTGAGTTTTCCGCCGTTGCGGCTGTTTTGAAGATTGTCGCCCCGATTGCAGAACCTTCCGACTGCCGATTCCTTTTATTTGCGGTGGATGTTTTTATTATAATTGGGCATCGGACGCTCTTTCAATCTTTTATCCCGCCATTGCGGACGAACTTTTAATTACGACTTCTGGTTTTCTCCCGACTTACGTGTTTTTCCACTGATTTCAAGTTTTAAATCGGAACCTTTGACCATGTTTTCTCCCGCCGTTCCGGAAGGTTGTGAGCTTTCGTTCGCCGACTTGAGACCCTCCCGACGTCCGACTCAGGTAACAAAAATCGAAAGCTTTCAGGATCTATGCTGTCGCCGTTGCGGAGGGTTTCGAGCTTTCACCGCCCGATTGGAGAACCGTCCGACGGCCGATCTGCCGATTAGTGCCCACCATGCACGTATGCACCCGGCTTGGTAAGCATTGTGCCCGTCCGCCGTTGCGAAGGGCAGACCACTCTCGGCTGCTGATATGAAAACCATCCGACGCCCGGTTTATTGTCTCCTCGCACGTGTGAAAGGTTTATATATACGGGGGCGACAGTTTGGTTTTTTATTGTTATTTGTCATTGTCGAGCACTGTCACGGTAAGCACTATAGCGTTGAGCTGTCGTTCTTTGGAGTGAGTGAAGGTCCCGCTGTTGTTGTACCAGCTTCCAGGTGGCAGAAGCAAAATTCCAACCATCATCGACTCGCCCGTTTTTCCAGATTTCCAGGTAGGTCTTTTTCCCCGTCACATTTAAACCATTAATGGTTTTCTCCCGTGGTTTGGGTATTCTCGGCGGTTTCCTTCGTCTGACTAGGTCTTAAGCTTGTATGAGAGGGATTTTTATCTTTTACCATGGCGGAGGCGTTTTAACCTTTTGAGCGGTTTGTTTTCTCCTTTTATTTTGCTGCCCTGGGCGCATAGGGGTTTAGGGGTTTTCGGCGCAGATGGTTGTTACGCCGTCTGCGCCAAACCTTCCTACACTTTCATGTTAGGCAGAAGATAGACGGGTGTGAATATTGTTTGGGGTTTTTTGTCGACTGTTGTTTCCATGGCGTGTTACCCGACCTTTACGCCATAGCCGTTTCGCCTGCATGTTTCTGCTCAACCTCGCAGTGGCTTGATGTTAAACCCGTAGTTTTCCGGGGGGGATAGGTTTTTGAGAAGATTGTATGGCCACTCTTGAGCCCAGCCTTTGTTGATTTCACCACCCTTTCGTGCCCCGTCGCCTAAAGCCCTAGCTGTTTAAGGGAAAGGTATCGCCATTACCGTGCGTTGGTTGAAAGCAACATGGGTAGTGTTCTTGATGGGAGGACCCTGCACAGAGAAGTTCATACACTCCCCGCGGGGAGCGAAATGTATAGTCAGATTAATGTAACCTTTCCGCTGCAAGTTGCATGATTTTTCATTAGTTATGTGTCTGTTGGGCTTTATGGTTAGAGTGTTGACTAGCACGGGCTTGATGCATTCAATCCTTCGCTATGTTTGTTATGCTGTAGAATAATGGCTAAATGTCACACCTTGCTTATGATATACATGTTTGTTTAGATGTATTGCTATCATGAGAAAAGTGGCATGTTTCTAAATAGTGCAGATTTAGTACTGGTATAAGTATAGTTGATTACCTTGGTATTATGCAACAGTGGTAGATTGCTCGGGACTACGTGTGCTTCAATAGATCAGGTCATAGAATGTTGCACCCTAGTCTCAAGGCATTATAAAGCTGAACAATGTATGCATTTATTGCACTGAACATTAGCATACTAGACATAGGATAATAGCACATTGCACAGTATTGCATACTAGTTTGAGTACTCAGCTCAAAGGGCTTATGCCTTAGTTCCATTAACTGGTTACTGTCATGATACACTTGAGAAGGAATAAACTGCTGCACAATGTCTAAAATTCGAATTGCTTAATGTCACAATGTTATACATGGCAGGAGGAACTTACAATGTCCAAAAGACAGAAGAAGAAGGCCCCTATGATCAAAGAACAACTAGATATAGAGGTCGTCACAAAGGCTGAATATACATATGAAGACACCCAATGTATTTCTGGTGTGGAGCCTGAGTATAAATGGGGTGACATATACAGACTGATTTCCCGCAAGGAAGTTCCTGACATGGGTCTTGAAGAAGAACCCATATATGCAAACATAGAAAAATCCGCCATCATGAAGGTGGCTACAAGACCAGAGCTGTTCCCTTGTTCTGAGGTGATTAGATGGATTCTACCCCATACAAATACAGCCACAATGCTCATAGGGAATGTGGAAGGCCAGGGCTATGCTGCATTTAGCCCAGGGTATGTGGCGTTGGCCTATCATCTGCCAGAACCTCAAATCTTTATATCTGATTCTTGGTTGGATAACATCAGAATGGACCTGGTGGAAGCCCTCAAGAAGATGCTCTTGCAGGGAAAAC
Source organism: Pseudotsuga menziesii (assembly GCA_001517045.1). Taxonomy (NCBI): domain Eukaryota; kingdom Viridiplantae; phylum Streptophyta; class Pinopsida; order Pinales; family Pinaceae; genus Pseudotsuga; species Pseudotsuga menziesii. The sequence continues at coordinate 148,419 of LPNX010566529.1, read as the reverse complement.
TTTATCGGTATAGAACATCCGGTGAATATGACACAGCAAGCTTGAGGGCTCCGTACAGATTTATAGCCTTAATGCTTAACAGGATCTTTGGGAGAGCTAATGGCAAACTCTTCAAATTTGAATGGATACCCATTATGTTCCATGTAGCAACCCAAGGAACAATCTTTAATTGGGCCAGCCTTGTATCAAGCAGTCTTTCTTCTTGTTTGGCCGCAGCACAGGGAGGAGAAGCCAAGAAAAAGTCTGAATTCTACATGAGCTCGATATTGGTAGATTGTATACTGTGCAACCAACCTTTCCCTGGATTCAAGTGTGTTTGGGACAGGGAAAGGATGCCTGTGTATGCCGCCTATAGACCATTGTGGGCTCAGCAGTACCATAGCCACTACAGGGAGGTCTGCGAGCAATTCATCATGCCACTCTACGCACTCATCTTCTGGAAGGAGTGTGACTGTATGTCAGAGGAGGCTATGTGGGTAATAGAAGAGCATACAGACTATTTCCTGACTGAGAATGGCATGTACATCAGAATGTTTGGTGGCACGAAATGCCCCTTACTGCTTCCCAAATACACAACAAATTATGTTATTCATAAAGAGGCAGTCAGGCAGGTATTCATTGATGGGATAGGGAATTACCTTTTTGAGCAAAAGAAGGCTACATATCCTCCGCTGCCATTCAAACTAGGTAGCTATAGATTTTCCAAGGTAAAACAAGCTGCGGAGTTCATAGAAGAATTGGGGAAGTTCCATTTCAGTGAGATGACTTTTCGAAGGAATGATACTCACAGTAGAATGGCAGAGCACTGTAAAGAACATAAAGTACATTTTGAGTACACTCATCACTTTGACAAGGAAGCATTAGAGAGAATTTGAGGTCAAAAATGGGCCTCAAAAGGACCAAAATGTACTATAAAAATCAACCAATTACATTCTAGTAGATGACATCATCCCCCATGGTTGAGGTGGCATTGCATGAGTTAAGAATGCTTATTTGTCACATTTTCTATGGTGGATGAAAACCCATAGTTAACCAAGGTAGTGGTACAAGTACTTTTAAGTCATAAAGTGAAGTGCTCACAATAAAAGTCATTTCACACTTTCTCATAGAATAATATTATTGTTATTTTCAAGTAAAGTACTCACAATTCACTTTCTCGTAAAATAATATTATTGTCATTTTTAAGTAAAGTACTCATAATTCATAAAAATGTCTTTTCACATTTTTTTATAAAATAATATATTGTCATTTTCATGTTTTTTAATTTTAAATTATATATTCACTCAATTGTATTTAATATCATAATGTAATGACTAATATATATATATATATTAAATCTTGTACTTTTAAAATAAATTAAATTCATGAATGATATTTATATGAAAAAAAATATGTTAGTTATGCATATAAATTAAATTCATTTTTGTTTAATTTTATTTACAAGTTCAATACAAATAAATGTTAAAGGACAATAATTTTTTGGGAATTTACAATGAATCTTAGCCACATCATTGTAGAGTTATTTTATTAATTTTATTTATAGTCAATTTAGAAAAGTAACTCAACCATGGTTGTTTATATTGTGCATAAAAAGTAGTGTAGGAGATGAGATGTCATATATACCTACCCCATAAAACCCGTAACTCATAATATTTTAATATATCTTATATTTTTGTAGTACATCTCTTAGGAGGCCCATTTTTTACCTCAAATTCTCTCTAATGAATCTGTCTTCCGAAGTGCCCCTAACTTGACAGCTCTGAGAAGGAGGTTTAAGCCTAAGAACCCCACCAAGGGTGGGAAAGGGGTTGAGCAAGCCAGAGCTGAGCAGGCCAGAGCTGAAGAAGAGGCCAAGAGGAGACAGGAAGAGGCTCAGAAGCTAGAACAGGAAGCTACAGAATGGCTGCATAAAGGAGAAGAAGAAAAAAGAAAAGCTGCCCAAGAAGCAGCTGAAAAGGCACAAGAGGCAGCCAAAGAAACAGAAGAGGCAGCCAGACAAGCAGTTGAGGAAGCAAAAAGAAAGCTAGATGAAGAGTTCCAAAAGCAGGAGGCTGAAAAAATAGAGCTTCCACAACAATCAATTTCTGAAACTCCAGCAGGGCAGACCCAGGAAGAGGAAAACCCAGAGGTGCAGACCTTGCAAATACCTGCTGTTTGCACTCTTGTGACCCCTACGCTCCAGCTAATACCTTTCACTCAGAAAAAAGGAGAGGAAGTCCCCGACTTCAGCACTGTCTATTATGACAGGGCCACCAAAAGAATAATGAGGAGGATGGAAAAGAAGGTGGAAGCGAAAGATCTATCAGGGAAGATGATCACAGATATTGTTGTCATGCTAGGGACGGACAAGGATCCTAGGTTCACGATAAGGGCTGGGGATGCCATGATTGATGCATCCGAGGACAACATAAACAGGGTAATGATTGAACTAGAGTCAGTTAAGAAGACCTCTGCTCAGCTAAAAGACACACTGAGAAAAGAAAGAGATGAAGGTAATAGACTCAAGAGGAAATATGAGCACATGCAAAGGGAACCGGAATCCTCAAAAGGTGAAGTCTGTACCCTTCAAGTGGAGATGCGAGCAAAGGGAACAACACAGGAGTCCCTAGAAAACGTACAACAGGAAGCCCAAAGTCTAAAGAGTGATAAGGAACAGCTACTGGAAAAGGTGATGGATCTGGAAGAGCAGCAGAAGATCATCTATGAGGCCAGTGATTCACAGATTCAAGAGCTGAAAGGGCAGCTAGCTTCTCTGACTACTGATCTGGAGGCAGCCAAGGAAGAGCAAGTCGATTTGCAGCCATTTAAAGAATATATCCTGGCCCAAAAGGTTAAAATGCTATAACTGCAGACTGCTCTGGAAGAAGAGAGGTGCAAAGTCCTTCAGATTGACAACAGGCTAGAAGAGATCATGGAAACTTCCTCATACTTCATTGATCGATCTCAGGAGGTGCTTGAGGTCTTGAGTGCCAGAATGGAAAGGCCGGAAGATGATGCCGAGATTCCAGAAGGGCTACCAGAAAAAGATCATCAAGCCCTCAAGAGAGATCACAACCTGATAGAGTTCGCCATCAGTACTGCAAAAGACTTCAAGAAGGCTGTAAAAAAGACGCAGGGAGCATGCTCAGAGTATTTCAGAAGGCTCCTGAATACGTACAACCGATGTCAAACAGAGGCTGAGGATAGGCTTGAAGAGTTCCCAGACCATGAGGCCTTTATGGAAGTATTACAGAAAAGATATCAAGATGCAGAGGCCAGAACTCAGCAGATTAGAGCCATTGATGACCTAGTGCTGAAGAACAAGGTAGGCCACACAGCCGTTAGCATGTAGTTTCTAGAAGATCAGCTTCGGTTGAGCCCAGCAAGGATCGAGGCCATCAAGAACCAAGTTGAAAGGTTTGAAATCAACATTCAGTTCCTAGAGCCATGCGCTTTTGAAGGCATTGCTACTGAAGTAGCAGCGTGGAAGAAGTTCTTAGATAGCCAGGCGGCACCCTCCTCATAAAGGACTGGTCAAAATTTGTAATAATTTAATATTTTTGTAAATTTTTTTGAGAAATGAAGCGTTGGGAGAGCAAAAGGTTGGGAATCCCAAAGGTCACTTTGGGCAGCCCAACCAATTTGACCTTTTGTATAAAAGTAGGAAGCGTAGAAGGAATAAGGGCTTTTTTCCCCAATAAGACTGGTGATGACATATTGTAAGAAGAACTACTTCATTTTGCAATAGAAATTACAGTTTGCCTGTTGAAAGAAGACCGGTGGGATTTCAAATGTTTTGCCATGGATAGTTGAAAGATGAACTACTTTGTTTTCTAGCATTGTGTCCATGAATCGTGAGATCATTCTAATCTATGACCTATGTCTTGTTTAAATGATTTCTAATTTAATTTATGAAATAACCGCCATGAGTAATGCATGCTTATCATGAAACAATTAGTTATCTGGTTGTGGAAATGTCTTTCATTGCTCATGCTTGTAAAAGTAAATGTCAGCTATCTGTAATTGCTTTTATCATGTGTGCACATCGGCATTACTCATATATATTAAATATAAGTTGGCTCCCCGGGGATAGGTATATAGGGATAGATAGATAGTTAGGTCATTGCATAGATGCGTGTGTGATTCAAATGTTGGTGAGCCTAAGACGAGAGGTAAGAACCTGCGCATCACATTGTGACTGCTCCCTGCATTCTTCACCACCCTGCATGTTTAGTTCGAATTCTTGCATAGCATTCTTAAGTTAAAATACAAATTCCGGTGGACCGGGCCGCAACCGGTAAAGCCTTTGTTTGTGTTTGACCTACGGTAGCCGGACCGCAAAACCGGACGGATTCCCTATACCAAACAATCAATGGGCTAGTTGGGAACGTTGATTGGGGAGAATCCCTTTTTGTTGTCGCCTGCGAATTTCCAGGCCTCAACACATTATTAACCAAGTCTTTCATCAACAATCCAATCACGGCATGATAGTCTATGAGATTGTTCATTGAGGGGACCCAAACAAGTTCCACCTAAACTCACCAAATCACCTGCTGGAGAATAGAACACCCAAGCTGTTGATGCAAGATTCAAGGTATAATGATTAGCACCATCAATGAAATTGGTATAGGTGGTGATCTATTCATTCAAACATAGGACTACATAAGTAGGATTGTGAAAGACACATCTCATATTCACACTAGATTGACACTTTTAAAAAACACACAACACTCTATAAACAATATTTACAATGAACTTATGCTAGATGACCTAGGCATAGTATTTTTTGAAGTAGAGCCCGTTGCGGGGCTCTCCCAAGAGTATCCCGTCATAATCTATTAACTCATAAGCTCCTTTATCTAAAACGCAACTGACAATATAAGGCCCATGCCACATAGATTTTTGTTTTTCAGCCCCTAACTTATTGTGTTTATGGTCATAGGTCAAGGCCAAGTCACCTTCTTTAAATGAGCGGGGTTGAATGGATCTTCCGTATTTAGCTTCCATTCGCCATTTGTGCACCTCATTTTCTGAGATAGCATCACGATGAGTCTCGTTAATCTTGTTTAAGTACAAGAATTTTCTTCTTCCAAGGTGGTATTGGGTAATAGATCTATAGAGAGTTTCAGAGAAGGAAATTCACACTCTATGGGAAGAGTGGCCTCTTTTCCATATACCAATTGAAATGGTGTGAAACCAGTGGAAGCTTTTACGGTATTCCTGCCAGACCATAATGCAGAAAAAATTTGTAAATACCAGCTAGAATTAGCTTCTCCTACCATCTGTTGAAGCGTATTTTTTAAGACCTTATTGATAGCTTCAACCTGGCCATTGGCCTGTGGGTAGTAGGGTGTAGAGTTATCATGATGAAACCCTAACTTATAAATTGATTCTTCCATCATATTATTCTGGAAATGTGACCCATGATCAATCACAATGGACCCAGGGATCCTGAATCTAGTGATGATCTAGTTAAATAGAAAAAGTGTAGTTGTCTTTCCATCTTCGGCATACGTAAGCATAGCCTCAACCCATTTAGTGAAGTAATCTATGGCCACAATGATGTAGCCATGCCCCCCGGTTGAGGTAGGTCTACAATGCATGAGTTCTATGCCCCATTTTGCAAAAGGGTCAACTGCTATGACATGATGTAGCAGAGCAGGATGGGTGCATTCAATGCAATATTTGAAGATTGAGGAAAAATACCCCAACGTGTAATATTTTCTGGGATGTATCCATCCCAAAAAGGTGACCGCCACAGGCTCTAGAATGGAAATCATTCAAGAAAATCTCAGCTTCTTCATGAGTGAAACAACGTCATAATATGGTATCTACACCACAACGATATAAGGTGGCATTGATAATGAGATAGTATTTGGCATGGTGGAGGATGCGACGACGTTCATCCCAAGTTGTGTTGGGATGATATTGCTATGTATGGAGATAGACAATTAGATCTACATACCAAGGGTCAGACATACCAATGAGGAACAAGGACTCATCAAGTAATGAATCGATGGGATCTATTCCCTCAGTAATATGGGGAAGGTCACACATGAGCTCGACGAAGATGAGAGACTTCTTAGTTTTAGAAAATTCCAACTCAAACTCTTGGATAATGACAATCCAACGTGATTATTTTCCCCCAAGTACGTGACAGGTCAAGATATAATACACGGGGTTAGAATCTACCTATACGGTGGTTGTATAGAAAATAATGTAGTGATGGAAATTTTGTACCACGATGACCTTGTCTAGATCAAGTTTATCCACATGTGAGTATCGGGCTTCGAAGTCTAAAATATTGTTACTCAGATAATATATCACATGTTTGTCATTGTGTTCATCCATCTGAACTAAAACCATACCAATGGTCGAAAGGGATGCAACCACATACAGGGAATAATCCTTGGTATAATCTGGTGGTTTCAGAACATGTGCATGTGTAATAGCATGTTTGAGATTATTGAACGCATGCTACGCCAAGTCATCCCAAATGAAAGGGGTGTCCTTTTTCAATAAACGCATGAAACCATGTGTTTTTTAGCATAATTGTAAACGAACCGACGTAAAAAAATTTCCTTCCCTTGCAAACTTTGGAGTTCAGTAACGTTGGTTGGGGTGGGTAAATCCAGGATAGCTTCAATATTCAGAGGGTCTATGCAGATGCTATCCTTGGACACAATAAAACCGATTAGTTAGCTAGTATCAACACAAAAAACACACTTATGTGGGTTTAACCGAATGTAATAGTGGCGACATCTGAGAAAATGGCTCTCAGATGATCAACATGGTGATCATGCTGCTTTGAGTGAGCGGGAAAGTCATCAAGATAGGGTTCCACAACATTTTTAATGTCATGGAAAGCATATGGCATGGCATGTTGGAAGGTAGCGCTAGCATTCTTCAAACCAAAAGGAAAGTTTCTATAGGTGAAGGTTCCCCATGGATAGATAAAAGTCGTCTTGTGTTGATCTAATGGGAGTATCTCAATCTGATTATAGCCAAAAAAATCCATCCATAAATGAAAATATGACACTTCCACCACAGTTGTCAATGCTTTGATCGATGTACGGGGTGGGGAAGTTGTCCTTAGGACAAACCCGATTGAAATCTCAAAAATCAATACAAACCATAATAGTACATTGCTTTTTATTGACAGGGACTATATTAAACACCCGTTTAGTCAAAGGTATAGGGTAAATAAAACTAGCCTTAATAATTTTTTCAATCTCTTCCTTGATGGCGACCGCTTTCCTGGGATGTACTTGACGTAATTTATGGAAAACTAGTTTGGTGCCAGGGTAAGTCTTAATCTCGTGAACTACGATGGAGGGGTCTATCCCTGGAATTTATTCATAGGTCCAAGCGAAAATGTTATGGAATTATTTGAATAAGGTCATATAAGACTATATCTTTGAAGGGGAAGAGTTTTGGCATATCCAGATGTTCTCTAGGGTGTCGAGTTTCATTGATATATCAATAGAAATAGTCTTGGTAATATTACTTAAATTACCCTCAAACTCAACATCATTGTGAGTAATGGGCGTGAGGGCTGGTTACTACATCAAATGAAATTGTTGATGCAAACCGTTCTTCTACCATATGGAAATGGGGAAGGAAAGAAGACCGGTGATGATGATCTTTCCAAGGCATCTCATCTAAGGACATAAATTCTATGATGGAATCATTGGAGGGGAATATATGCGAAATATAATCTAGATATGGGGGGGTGTTATCTAGCCAATACATTAGGTGATAAGTATCTAAAGCCACCAAAAAATGATCGTTGATGGTGGTGTCATTGGAAAATTGAATATCCTGGTACATTTATTTAAAAGGGTTTACTGATGTTGAATCAACAATGGACTTTCCTTTATCAATTGCAGAAGTAGAAATCATGTTCATGGGTGCTTCCTGTAATGGGGATTTCTCCCCTATTATGTGTAGAAGCACCAACCTTAGCTCAATCTAAGCGTAAGGAAGAGTCCAATGAAAAACATAAACATAAATTAAACTCAGGCATCGATAATGTCCTGAATATGAGCCAAGGATGGCTCGAAACGTCGACAATATACATTTACTGACCGCAGATTCTCCACAAGATGCCATTAGCAATCACTGCGAATTCTCAGCCAAAACTATAAATTAAACTAACAACTGAAATCAATTTTTTTTTCCATTTCATCATATATATAAATTAAATAAACTAATGCAAAAAGGAAAAATAAAATGTAGATATACTTCTTCTGCAAAATGGGCCACCATAGCCATTCTCGAAAGTGGTTCCGTAGCTCCACAGGTTGGTTCTCCAGTTGTCTCCATGTATAGTTGTCAAATAGGGAATGGATCCAAGAAGGGTATGTAGAATGTCTCAATGTACACCATGGGAAAATAGCATGGCAATGGGAGTGATAGCAAGAAAGGATGTGGTAAGGGAAAAATGGTGCAGCATAACCACAAGTAAATGAAAAGGTATCAAATGTCTAACTTGGAAAAAAATGTTTTGGGAGAGCCCTTTGCAATGTATATATAGTAAGGTCCTAGGGTTTCTTGACCCGTGGTATTTTGCTGTGTTTTTTTTACCTTATCTCTTTTTTAGGGTTTTGGAACCCTTTTTAGGGTTTTTGACCCTTTTTGGGAGAGAGTGAAGGTAAAACATAGTAAATAATGATGTTTTGGACCTTTTTTGGTGGAAATACAATTGTGAAGGTCAAAAGTAAGGTACATATGGTAGGAATATGATGTATGTATATGGTTTAGAAAATGGAGAGATAGGTGAACACTTTTTAGTGTTAACAAATTGCCCCCTGATGTGTGAGGGAAGGAGCTCATCGTATGTTAAATGGACATCATATGATCATGGGAATAATGGTGACAACAGTGGAGAGACTGGAGAGACCCACAGAGAAGTGGATATTCCTCGTTCGAACTACGGTGAATTTTGGTTTTTCATTATTATGGATTCTGAAAAATGGATGAGATACATATAATGTGTGACATGTATATGGACGAGGAGGGCATACCCATGATCGTAATAATGTCAAAAGAATAAATAATCAGATCAAGGCTCAAAAATATGGGAGCCGGTCAATACATAGACAACTAATGATACATAATGGTGGCCTCAATGGGAGGTTGAATACAATGCTGATATGAATAAATGATAAATAAGAACAATGACATTCTCATGGAATGCAATATCACAAATGATGCTCTGTTGTATCTAGAAGTGTCATATATATAGAATCAATGACTGAGCATCAGAATCACTGTAGTACAATATGCATCATTAAGTACTAGAGATACATGGAAGCATGACACTGGGTGCTTCCGAACCCTATCGCTAATGCAACCCAGAATTCATAAGGGACATGAGACTGTATGGGTCCCATAGTGGACTCACCAATATACTAGAGTCAAGTGACAACTAGTGTCTTTGACCAAATCATGAATGGACCAATACCCTGTACGAATCTCAACGGTGCGATGATGTAGCTGAAGTCGAGCATGTGAGACAACCATCTCGAAAGGCACTAATGACTCCTCTCAAGTGGTCCAAGGAACTCATCAATAGCTGGATGAAACTAGGATACAGGAACCTCTGGGTCTATCCTTTGAAATAGATGTGCTGGCGTCAACAGAGGGAGACCTGCGACTAATCAAGGCAATGATGTGTCCTTGACTAGAAGCGCGAGGGGGATAACCAAATATGTGGAAAAATCAAAGAACTAACACATTGAATGGGGGAAAAGGGGCAGGGGAGTACATGGGACTCAAACTTCCTTTGTTCGGAGTAAGACAACAGGGCTAGGCTTGGAAACAAATGAAACTGACTCATGGGAGAGGGATCATAGCTGTAATACCGGGAAGATAACTGCAATGGTAAATACTGAGGGAGCTAACTGGAGCATGACTAATCAGGGGATCCAAGAAGGAATCATTGGAGAATACTCTGACCAAAGGCGACCCAATGGGGTAAATCTGTCAAACTATGATATATGTGGTGGCGCCTAAATACACCATTGTGGCCTTCTTCATAGTTTAAGGAGCACAAAGAAGGGATAAAAGTAAGCTCAATATGCTACGATCTCATGGATTTTTACCGAGCCCGAGAAAGTAAATGCTCGATGGTGTTTTTATTTTTAGAGAGTCTGAAAACACGAAGACGACTGCAATGTGGTCTCTATTTCGTATGTAGCCTCCCAATCCCGAAAAGGGATAAAAGTATACAAAGGAGAACTCACCCAACGTTTTGGGGGATGGGATACGTCTTTACCGTTGGTAGTCCAACCAGGCTGAAAAAGGTTAAACCTATACTGAATGGATGGTTTTTCAAACACGTTTACGAGCATGAATGAAACCAAGTTTACTCGGTAATATTTTCTTGATGAGACGGATGGAAAAGAGCTTAAATACAGCCTATGATGAGATTTGTCGTAAAGTACGGTCCCAATGCCCAAGAAAGCATAAAAGGATACAAAGGGAAACGTTCCTAGATTGAATGTGCCAGGGTGATCATTTTCTTATGATAGTCTATATATTCCAAAAAGGGAGATAAAAGAGGCTACATAGATGTCATTTCAAATACTTTAACGAGCGTGAAAGGATGCAAGCGTGCTTGACAATCTTTTCATTCTTTTAAGAGTCAGAAAAGAGCTTAACAAAAACACTGTAATGGTCAATCAAGCAAGGGGGAAGTGTTCGATATATGGAAAGAGGTTATGTTGTGAACATGTATGAGAGGAATAAATGCAGAACACTGATGGGGCCCCCTTGCGGGATGATGGATGGCGGTAAAAATAAGGCCAATTGTGTAGTATGGATGGAGCAGAGGGATTGTGAACATGTCAATACATACCATAGGATATTTATGTGATGGCGCGTAAATCGATGTGACTTCCAAGAAATGGCCCAAAAAATTATAAGGATAGCATGAGACGTGAGTCTCGCCAAGAGGCATAGGGAGGAAAACCAAACCTGGTGGTGCGAACAATGTCTTAAACAGACTCAAAATGACTCTAACTAGCAGCTAGTGATGTTGCCCCTGGTGCAGTGGTGCACGGGGAAAAACTAGACCAAATGGAGGCCTATGGGTACAGATCTAGCTCAACGTACAATGTGTGATTCACATGGTGGCACGCAAATTGACGAGACTCCAGGAAATGGCTTAAATAATTAGTAGGGAGGGAGTCAATCTCGTGCAGGATGTCTCTTCACCCAAGAGATTTTTGCACATTGGTGGCAGCTTCCTATCCTCATAGAGGGTGGTCCATACTTGAGCATGGAAGATTGGGGAGATCCTAGAGATGCCTCAACCTCCAATATAGGGCTAGGGACCTGAGGGTATGCAAGCATGGTGGTAGCTAGATCATACGTGCAACATACTGTGTGCATGTGCAAAAGTGGGACCGCACCCTACAGTGGTGTACCGACAGCACAAGGGTAGGGTGGATGGGTTAGATCCACCCTCTCATGTGCAAATGATGCGACACAATGCTACAATGGAATCAGTGTGGTTGTAAATGGAGAAACTACTAGAGGGGGTCACCAACGCGTGGTAAAAATGATGTGAAAACAAAAAAGATAGAAAAAACTATGCTACAGAGGTTTGTTTGGTGATGTCAGCCATAGAAGATCTGGTGAAGGAAATTGGCCTTACTGTGGAGACTCTGCATTTGACGCAAAGAACATAGGGATGGAAGATTCATAATGGTTTGAACCTTCAGAGGATCCACATCAATCCCCTTGTGGGAGACAATGAACCCTAGTAAATTCCTGGATGGGACACACAACACACACTTAACGGGGTTCAAGTGAACGTTGTATTTGCGACATTGCAATAAGACTTGTCGTAAGTTGTCTATATGTTGTGAATGCTTTCGAGAGTGAACCTTGAGGTCATTTAGGTAGACCAAGATAATGTGGACGAGGAAGTGGAAGTAGAACATCATGGCCCACTGGAAAGTAGCTCCATCATTTTTAAGGCCAAATGGCATAACGCGATATGCAAACATGCCGCAAGGGGTTGTGAAACTCATATTGTATTGGTCTTATTTCCAGATTTGAATTTGGTTATACCCGAAAAAACCATCCATGAAAGAAAAGACTTCATGGCCGACACACAAATAAATGATTTGGTCAATGAATGGAGTGGGGAAGTTGTCTTTGGGACATGCCAAATTCAAATCACGAAAGTTAGTACAGACACAAATGGTGCCTTGTTTTTTGTTAACGGGAAAAGGATTGGAAATCCAAGTGGTATACGCGATGGGTTATATGAAACTTGATTTACATAGTTTCTCAATCTCAGCTTTGACAGCGGGATCCTTTGAGGGGTGAATGGGTCTTTGCTTTTGGCATATGGGCACAACATTAGGCCATGTGTCGATACAATGTTCAATGATATATGGATCAAGTCCAAGCATAATAGTAGTAATTTCGAGGAATTAGGACACTAGTAGGACCATAAGTAAGTCCTCCCATTTATTGTCATTGAGGCAGTTGATTAATCATGGGGTTCAATGGTTTAATGGGTTGATTCCCTTGTAAAGATACACCCATTTAATTAGATCAACCCCAAGGTGTATTAGAAGTTCCTAGATAAGGTATTCCACCATAAATGGGTGTAGAAGTAGGCATAAAAGGGGTAGGATGATAGGTTCCCCCCCCACTAATTAGTGGGATCGAAAGGCCAATTTGATAAAATTCCTCCCCACCAAATTGTCGATTTGAAGGGACAAGTTGATAAGCTTGACCCAACTAACTTGTGTACTGCCAATAGGGCCAGATGGACCATAAGATGGTTAAACTGTCCAATTATATAGTTTCCCAGAAACTAAGAGTTTCCTCCTAGTAACAGGTAAGGAAGGTACAAAAGATGCCATTGCGTTACTTCCTTGGGTGGTATTAGGTAAAAGTAAACTACTAACAACATTACCCAGAGTAAGAGGATTATTCACTACTTAACTAGAAGTAGGAAGGATTGGAAAACCAAGTATGTCACTTGGTAACATATTAGGGAAAATTCTAGCAATTCGAATTGGAGATGAGTTAGGTGGTTGGGTAGTAGATGTACCCCCCAGATTTGTTTTTATGTGTGATGTAACAATTGCAAGACTGACCATGGTAGAAAAAAAAGGCATGATAGGTGGTTGAAATGGAATGTCCATTCTTAAATTTATTATGTAAGATGTCCCAGGTTGATTGCAATGAGAAAGAATAGAGTCAATATATTTGGTCAATGGTAAGTGTATCAACGAGCATATTAAATCAAGATTAAAAATGATGGATGAACCAAACACTTTTTAAGCATATTAAATCAAACAAAACCAAAAATCCTTTTTCAAACCTTCAGCAATGAATCCAAATAGAAATAAATGGTAAAGAGGAAACTAAGGGAGGGTTAAAAGATATCTGGACTTGAAAAGAACAAAAAATGGACTCTAAAACAATCCAAAACAAAAATTATTAATGCAAAAACCCTATTTGTAACTCAATTTCCAAACAACACCAAAAGGTCCCAAATCCTCTCAAACAGAGTTTGCAAGTGCCCCAAAAAGAGTTACAGAGATCTAAAGACTTACGAATTAGAGAAATAAGCTCATAAATTTAAAAATCACAGTTAAGGGATCAATTTTACCCATGGTTGGTTGAAGTTTCCAATCAAGGATGAAGACAAAATAAGAATGCAATAAGGATTCAAAATATATTAAAATCTCATATATATAGCATACACACCATTAAATTCTCAGCAAAAGCAAACACAACCAATCCCAAAGTAGTAGACACAATACACCTAAGCAATCGGACCTTAAAAAGGGAAATAATAGGAAAGCTTCACCCCCTTGCTTCACTGACAGAGTGATATGTTGATCCTTGATACATTACAGGTTAACAAAAATTTCCAAATTTTCGCTTTGTAAGAAGTTATGGGGGAGCGAAAATATTTTGAGAATGGAAAAATGGATGGATCCTATCCAAATCTGACAAGGGATCAATTCTCAAGATGCAATATGCTTCTCAATCAGTAAGAAAAGAAGAAAAAACTTAGAATCTAACAAGCTTATGAAGATATTAGAGGACTCAAACAATCAATGAGAGGGCTTAAGAACTACGACTAGTCCCTAATGGGAACACCAATTTATGTCTTATAATATCTTCCCCATGGATAGGTCAGACTTCTCTTAGACATAGTACAGAATCCTAGACACCTAATCTAAGACATAAACAAAACAAATGGTAACTAATTATCCCTAGATCTAGTTACACAAGTCAATCTAAACAAACATATGCATAAGAAATATGGGAAGGCGTAGATGTCTTACCTCATCCCTAAAGCCCATCTTCAATGCTCTTCGATACAACTCCTAGCTTAAGCATCCAAGTAGATATTCCCGCAACAAAATAGAAGAGACAAACACCTTTCAAACAAGTGTATTAATAAAGATCTAGTTGCTAACAAGTAAACACATCCATGCATTCAACCATAAAAAAGCATAATTTGGGAGAATAGGCTATGTTATTCCATTATAAATCCAAAGGAAACAAGTACATAATCTAATTATACCTAATTTTCTGCCAGTAGCATCCCCTGATTCCTCAAGCTCTCTATCAGACACCCTTTGAATGACCTAGGATCATAATTTCCACCTCCTCAAGCTTTTATCACTAGACTTTTGAGCTAAGGAATGAGGTCCAATTTATAGGTTAGGGAGATCAAACCACTTAAGAGAGGATTTGGGATCAAGGGAGGATTCTTTGGATCAAGAGATTTGGAGGCCACTTCGAATAGCAAGAGGATGGGATTCTATGGGTAAAATCATCCCCAAAAAATCTCACCAATATCTAGATCCACAAACCAAGGAAGATAGGTCAACCAATATTTTTGCTCCCCTAAAGGATTCCACAGAGTGAAAATCAAGGATATTTGCACTCTTGCAACACTATGGATCGGGAATTTTCCCTCCCCTAACATGGAGCGGGGAGTGATAATCTCACAAAAGGGATCAAATCAAGGTTTGTTAGGTTGGTTTCGATCTCCAAGTGGAATAGAAGTTTCTCAAATATGACTAGGAAGTGACAGGGTCACATGATGGTAAGTCCTAGCAGCCTTAGGAGGAAAACGAATGATGTCTTACATGGTGATAAGACACGATACTCAAAAGTGAAAATTTGAGGTGTAACACATGGCTTGATGGTCCACCTTTCTCACGGTTTGTTGGTGTTCTCATCATTATTGAGTTGTCTCTTGGAGTGTTTCATGTTGAAGTGCTTACAATTGATACTTATTCTTGCTACAATCCTTATACTCTTGTTCTTCCATGTCATCTTTTGTTTAAGGTATTGTTGCTCCAACTATAATTGACTCATCATCATTGCCATCCCAAGCTTCTTTTTCCTTGAATTCAACATCCCTACTAGTAATTACTTTCTTGGTGATTGAATTGTATAGTTTGTAAGCTTTTGGTTGCTCAATATACCCAATAAAAATTCATTTTTCACTTCAATAATCTAATTTCCTTCTTGTTTCAAGTAGCACATGTGAATGTGCCACATGTCCAAATATCCTTAAGTGAGCCACACTACAATTTTCACCACTCCAAGACTCTTGTGGAATTCTTACCTTGACACTTTTTGTAAGACATTTATTTAAAATATATGCCGAGTATGCTACTACTTATCTGCAATATGTATTTGATAAATGTCTTTCATTTAACATGTTTGTTGCCATGTTAATTATTGTCATGTTCTTCCTTTTAGCTATGCCATTTTGATAAGGTGTATACCTTGTAGTAAATTGATGTTTGATTCCATGGGATTTGAAAAAAAAATAGAAACTATTTTGAATTCTATTCTCCACCTCTATCTGATTTAAGAACCTTAATGTGTTTCCCACTTTTATTTTTAACCATAGCTTTATTTTCCTTCAATATTCCAAATGATTCAAATATCTTCTTGAGAAAATAAATCCAACGTTTTCATCTAAAATCATTAATAAATGTAAGAAAGTAAAAAATTTCTCTATTTGTTGGAGTTTGCATTGGTCCACATATATCAGTGTGGATAATCTCTAATGAAATTCTTGCTCTATAAGAGACTCATGTTGGAAATATTTCCATATGTTGCATTACCAAAATGCATCTCTCACATGGGTTGGTTGGATTTTGAATAGGTAACATACCTCTCACCATTTGTTTATTGTGCAACAAATCCAAACCTTCAAGGCCAGAGCCAATTCGGGTCCAAGTGCATTGCCTTATATTCTACTAATGAGTTTTGACTTTCACTCTTAATCAGAAGTGCAGACATTATGTTTTCAGTATTCTTGACTCTTGCAATTAATCGGTCACTTGGGGTTTTGTCTAATATGACGCATTCATAATCTTCAAAATAGACTCTATATCCTTTATGCATAAGATATCCAATGCTTGTGAGATTGTGTTTCCATCTAGGAACAAAATATACATGTAGGATATGTTTCTTTGGCCATATTTAGTGTAAATGTTTATTACTCCCTTTCCTTGGATTGACACTATGTTTCCATTCCCCAATTTTTCCTTGGAGTTCATAGAGCTATCTAGATTTACAAACAATTATATTTGTCTATCCATGTGGTTACCTGATCCACTATCTTAAAACCAAACGTCCATGAAACTTTCTTGTCAAACATGACAAGTAAGGCACATAGACTTAGGGTTTTCTTCGACCATGTTTGAGAAGTTTGTTTTTTCTTATTGAGGTCATCTTGCTTCTTTCTACATTCATGTGCTAACTTATAATCATGTTATGAAAGAAACATTGGATTTTTGACTTATCGTACCTCTATGATTGAGTTTGATGTTGATTATTGTTGCTCGCCCTTGCACTATAGGGATCATTATTCTGATTTGTCCTTTTAGGTTGTTCTAGATTGAACCTTCCATCACCTTAATTAGTATTTATGCCTCTAGTAACTCTAAAGTTGATCTTCATCCTCCTTTGTTGAATGAAATTTGAGATTTAAAAGCATTTTGCAATGAAGAATTGGTGTTTTTATTCATCCTTGATTCATGGTATAACAAGGATCCCATCAACTTATCTATAGATAGTTATGACATGTCTTTGACCTCTTTAATAGCTATCGTGATAGAGTCAAACTTTGTAGTTGGGATTCTAAGAATCTTCTCAACAATATTCTAATTAGTCAACTCTTTTCCATGTACTAAGTATGAATTGGTTGAATGTGTTCATGAATTGGTTCATGGAATGGTCTATTGACTATGTGGTTTTCCTTTCCAAGGTTTCAAAATTCTTATGGAGGGTTTGTGACTTGCTTACTTTTACCTTGGTTCTCCCTTGATAAGTTGTCTCCAATTAATCCCAAGCTCTCTTTGATCTAGTTGCTACTACAACCCTAGGAAAAATACTCTCCTCCAAAGCTTACTAAATTAGGAATATGGATTTTGCATCCCTTTTTCCATCATCTCTGAGTTGATCATTTTGTGCTTGCGTTAAAAACTAATAAACTACCTTATCTACTAGTTCTACAAACCCATTTTCAATTAAATCCCAAATTTTTCATCTTAATTCCCCCAAAATTGTAATTTTTACTCGTGAGAATTAGAATTTGTGGCTATGTGAGGTTGTTGTTGAAGGCCATTGACCGTAAAACACACAAAATTTTAATTTGTCCCATCATGAAATTGTGTATCCCCTGTGTCTATCTCTACTAAAGGGAACGAAAATTGAAAATCCCATCGTTATTTATACTTTATCTTCACCTCCACTTAAAAAAAATTGTCCTCAATGTTGACTCTTGAGAATTTGGTAAACCTGGTTCCTCATGTCATCCGAGTTTGTTATAGATACACCCTTGAGACTCATTGAGGTCCCATTGATGTCATTTCTCCCTTGATTTCCTCACTTTTTAGTGTTTGGTTTCCCCTTGCAAGTCTAGAAAGGAGTGGTCATCATCAACTAGCTACACCTTGCACCACGAATAGGGAGCATCCATCCATGTTTGGTCACACCCTATACCATTAGCAGTGAGCGTCCAACTCTCATTTCTTATAGAATGCACAAACTTCAAGGAGATGAACATGAAATGAGATGGATCCTTCATTATATGAGAACGGGAACTTGCACATGACTCAGAGTTCACAGAGTTCTAGGATTCTATATCCATCTTACCATCTTCTCCATCAATTTATATAAGGAAGAGGATTGCAAAGGAGAAGGGATGTCTTAAAAAAAATAGCTAATTGTTTTCAATTTCCACATTGAAGCCTTTTTGCCATAACCTTCATGAGATCTAATTTGACCTTGCTTAAGTGAGGGTTGATGAGAAGGACTCGGAGCAAGGGACAAAGAGGACCTTGCACCATGACTCAAGGTATATTTACATGGATGCAATTTTTTTCATAATTTTTAATATAGATCTTACATGATTTTTCCCTCCATTATATTGTTAATGTGCCATCATATACATTATAATCACATATCTGATCGTTCATTGAGTAGATTAGATTAGATCGTGATTAGATCTATGTCTTTTCATCTTCATATTGCTTTGAAGGGTTTGGGATTGGTATTGTTTTATATTCTTTTGTGCAATAGGTAGGTGTAAGGAGATGGATTCAAATCTCTAAAGCTGCATCAACCAATATTACATGAGGACAACTGTTAGATCTAAGGTATGGACCAATATTTTCACTCTCTCTGTGCATGAATATGATTTAGAGACTTGGATCTATAGAAAATTTGGTAGTGGTCTATCCCACTATTTGTCAATGGAAGATCCAAAGGAAGTCTCACTTGTTTGCAAGAGAGTTTTTCCTACAACATGCTTTGATACCAATTTGAAGGGGGGGAAGAGAGGAAAAACATAATGTTATCATATTCACATACATAAGTAACACATAGGAATAAGATACAACCTACCATAAATAGAGTGTTACACATAATATGTTGTTTCTTCATTTACTCATTCAATAAAACCTTATGTTATATATATACATACAAAATATGTCTCTCTTTTTTATTTTTATGAGCAAAAACAACCCACGTTACCCAAAAGCAACTGCCATATTAAGGGAGACATCAATTACAGAGCATTAGTTGCCTCTTCTAGATATTTCTTTAAACACAATTACCACCTAAGTTTCGAAAAAACTTGGGTACGAGGAAAGATGAACCGGGGTGACACTTTTTGAAACATGAGACTTGGGTATATATATATATATATATGAAATTTAAATCATTTTCATTGTACATATATATTAATGTGCATCCATATGAATCCAAACCATTATATGAAAATATGCAAAGTTTCTCATGTATATAGCAATGGTGCATACAACTAAAAAATATCAAGTGTGATCCTAATGTGATCCAAAATACATAAATATTAAAGAGGCTAAATGGCCTATAGAGTCCAAACAACCTCATGCTACAACAAATAATTACATATAAAAATCCTTACCTATATTGAGATCTTAATCATCAATAGCACCCTGTGCCCCCTGCCTCAACCTTGAATCTCAAAGTTGGTCCTCCAAGGACATTAGCCAACACCCTATAGTTTTGATGAAACTTCTTAATCCAAGTGTTAAAATAAGGTAGAAAAAGATGCTCAAGTTTAATAAGTGATTTTGCTTGAGTGAAGGGTATAGTTTTGTTAAGGTCGTGATAAAGGAGTTCAACAATAAATACCACCAACATGAAGGTACATAGAGAGATTGATGTGCTTGATTAAATGCCAAGCCCATACCCTCATACATGATAGAATACTGTAGAAATGTTACAATCCTAAAGTCTATTGACTTTTGAGTGAGATCTAAAATTCTACTTTTTGCATATAATGTCCAATGAGGATGGAAACACTCTCAAAATGAATAGTAATGTTAAAATTTGAGTGAAAGGATAGAAAATTAAAGATAATGAGAATGTCACTTTTATTCTAAGAATTTAATATTAATGAATTTAATATCACTAGTACAAACTAAAATTGGTTTCTAGGTAGTAGGCATCCCTAGGCGTCCCCAAAACAAGGATACCAATACAATGGAGGCATCCTGAGTGGGCCTAATGGTTAAGAACGTGTGTTATCTCCTTGGAGCTCACAGGTTCAAAACCGGCGGGGGGTAGGGTTGTTCATTTGGCCCGTTGTGACAAGGATCGAAGGGTAGGCGACCCCTGGGACCCCCGCTGAGTCACAAATTACTGGTATATCTGGCTTGCGGGTTGTTGGATATACCCTTGGGAGGTTGTTGTTCCCATGGTTTAAAAAAAAAAAATACAAAATTGATCCTTAGATGTTCCCAAGTGTCCCAAAATCGGTACAATCTATGTCCTCTAAATCCGTGAGAAATGTCTTAACTACTTCAACCAAGTTTTGGGTATGGCAGGGTACAACAAGGTACATGTTTCCAAGTGTTTCCGAGTATTTAATACGGAAAAGTGTAACATACACCCAAACAGGGATCAAATTTGAAGGGCAGGGTCCCATTTCACTTTGAAGGCCTGTGAGATATTGAACCCTTCATAGTTGACATGTAAAAATAAATCCTTCTTTTCATTTGAAAATGTAAAAGTACATCAAAATTTCAGTGCCTTTAAACACCAGACAGAGTTCAAAGAGTTCTCTGACTTGAAGCACTGTGGTAACACCAAGTGGGGTAACCTCTTATCAAGGCATGGTCTATGCAAGTAGTTTCAGAAAGGTACATAACATTACAAGAAGAAAGAGTTCTCTGACTTGAAGCACTGTGGTAACACCAAGTGGGGTAACCTCTTATCAAGGCATGGTCTATGCAAGTAGTTTCAGAAAGGTACATAACATTACAAGAAGAAAGGTACATAAGATTACAAGAAGAAAGGTACATAAGATTTTATGCAGTGGACCTATCTTAAATTTGCGAAAACCTAACTTTCACGTTGGAAGTTATTGAGTGAAATGTTTGGGGTGTTGTTGTTGAGCCAGCAGTGAACTGCTACCTAGAGCATTGAATTGTTGGCTCGTTGATATTCATGAACTGCTTTCATGCAAGTTGCAACATACAACATCTTGACCGCTTTCATCTTATAATACCTCAAATCAGAAAATCAGAATTGGAATGAACGAATTGAACAATAGCAAGGACAACACGTCTTCTACTATTAAGATGCCCTGAATTAAAAACCCTCACATAACCCAAAACTTTGAAAAAATCTTAAACTAACATCTTATAATACCTAAAATCAGAAAATCAGAATTGGAATAAAGGAAAACCCTCACATAACCCAAAACTTTGAAAAAACCTTAAACTAACATCTCATAATAACTCAAATCAGAATTGAAATAAACGAATTAAACAATAGCGAAGACAACACCTCTGAGTCTTCTGCCATTAAGATGCCCTGAATTAAAAAAAACCTCACATAACCCAAAACCATACTGCTAATGGTTTTTTGACTTCACAAAATTCCAGCGAAAACAAAGCTTTGGAGGTCCCTTTTGGTAAACCAGATACTATGCCTGACCTGCTGAAGGGCTCAAGTTTGAAATTCGGTCTCCCATACGCTTTTATGTTCAAACTTACTATCATTATAGTAAGTGCACAATCCTCCCATGGTGACAAGGGATCACTGCTGCAGACTAAAAAATTTGGCTAGGGCTTCAAACTAGGGCTGTAGAATAAGGCTAGGGCTGCAGACTAAGGCTAGGGCTCCAGAGAAAATCACAACAGACTTTATAGTAATTGCAAGAGAAAAACTATTGACATTGTATCAAAGAAAATCACTCGTCTCTTACAATGGCTGAAGAAGAGAGCAATTTATCTCTTAGAAAATCTTTAAGCCATTTAGTATCAGCTGCTTATTTTATATCGGAAGAAGACCAATGCATCATGTACATTCATGAGCTATATTGTTAATCGGCATCAGTGACAACTAGTACAAATCTGAAGCTCGAGACGAGTTTTTTGGACAATAATTATTACATGAGATGATGAGAATACGAGAAAAACTTCAAGGTTGCCATAATGGAAGCTGTGCATGGGCAGGCCCCAGAATTCGAGACAAGTTCAAAGAACAGTAATTAAGTCAGGGATCGCTTGCATAAAATAATACAGGGAAATTAGGGCGGCCTGTCATCACATTAAAGTTAATTAAAGTCAAGCTATCGCTTACATAAATAATTGACAGAAAGTTGTCTGGCCGGCCTTGACATTAACGAGAACATTGAATGAATTCATGAATGCGCTTCACGTTTGGCGTGTGAGACTTGAAATACGAAGCTACCAAGTAATTGCAGAACCGTTTCTACGTCATTGGTCTGCGAAATAATCACATTCCCCATGCATAGGAAAATTACAAAGAGAGGCCACTGAACTAACAGTGACTGAACGTCAATTTTATGTACAGATTTTTCAATGTACTTTCATTTTCAACAAACCATCTAGTCTGGATGGCTGATCAGATTCAGCATTGAGGGTGATAAGACTCCAAAAGGAGCTCTCTGCTCTTTCTAATCTTGTCTACATTTGATGATGAAATCTTTTATTTTTGACAATGTTGAATTGAAAAATGGTAACTTTGCAGTTTAAGATAGATGGTTTTTTTTTAATTGGAGGAACTGAATAGTAAAATTGCAACCATCACATTAATAACAGAGATGGATCAAGAAAAAGACCTCAAATTTATAATAGAGATGGATCAAAAAAGAGACCTGAGATCATTTTTTAAGTATCATAATCACTATTCATTTATATCAATTTGACTTACTTCTTCATTTAGTATATGAATTTGACTTTTTTTTTCAGAGGAAAAAATACCAGTCTTTGTTATTCAGATGAATCAAAAGACATCATTTACAAATCAATATGATGACTGAAAAAGACAACAGAACCGTCTCATACAGGTCATAGACGGACAAATACAGAATCACAATACAAAGAATAAAGTCTGATCTTTGCAGACTTTTCTCATCATTCCTGAATAAATCAGGTCAGAATGCTGAAAATAAATCGAAGGTGAACTGAAAACAAAACAAATCAGAGCAAAATAGGCTGGCAAAGTGAACTCAAACTGATCAGGAGATACTCTGTCAACTGCTGAAGATATCTGAACAAAATATAGAATCAGCAACTCTAAAAAAGATCTATATTGCCTTGGTTAATAACCAAGCCATCCATAACTTCTGAAAAAGAAACAAGTCCCATATCCAACTGCAGAGCTTTTTTTGAGAGTTCATCTGCCAGTGAATTATGCTCTCGATATGCATGTTTAAAGATCACCAGAAGGGACAGTTGGAGCATATATCTTATGTCTTTACACCAGTGCATCAGTGATGGTACATCAAGTGCTGAAAATCTGTTTACCCAAGAAATAATCACCAAGTAATCCCCATATATCATCTGAAGAGGAATTCCCATCAATAGACCAATTCTTAAAATTGCCCAAAGAGCCAACAACTCTGCTCTTGTATTCGAGCTTCTTCCACATCCCATTGAAAAATTAAAATGATGAGAATCATTTATAAAAATCACAAATCCTGAGCCACCTATATTTACTGCTGCAGCACTCCTGAGCCACCTATATTTAGTATATGAATTTGACTTAATTCTTCATTTATACTCATTCTATAATTCATGGCAGTAGCTTAAATCTGAGGTCAAATGGTGTCTTTCCAATGGCTAAGACAGTGGGTTGAATGTTGTGTTTTCAATCTCCAAGATGTGTATTTTGAATTTTATTAATCTATATTTCTAACAAATTTATAATTGAGGTAGATTCAAAGTATTAAATTGGATTTTTAATTACTTATGTATTAGAATGACAGGTCGATATTGACTCAAACTTGGAAACCTATAATACATAAACTAAGCAAAAATAATAAGCACTTGATGAATATCAAATAAAATATTTTGCCTTAATTCACTATTTATAGAATGAACATAGCATCACATTCTAGTGAGACTCTGGACTCTAGACTCAGCTTTAGAATCCAAAACATACCTCGAGATCGACATTACAGACAAACACAGGTTTCCTAGAGATCGACATTACAGACAAACACAGGTTTCTTGGTTGAAATAAAATATTTTTAATTATCTATACATTTTTAATATTGTATTTTGAATTTTATCAATCTATATTTCAAACAAATTTATAACCGAGATAGAATCAAAGTGCAAAATCCATTTTTGTATTTGGATTTCTAATTATTTATATTTCTATCAATTTTTTAAAAGAGAGATCTGAAAAAACAAAAAATAATAAAGTTGATTTATCTTAGTTATCTTTCTAACAAATTTATAATAGAAATAGAATCAAAATGTTAAATGCATTTTTGTATTTGGATTTCTAATTATCTATATATCAATCAAAATTTTAACAGAGAGAACTAACAAAAAAAAAACATTAAAAGTGAAGTAGTCGTGGGGTTATGATAAGCTACAACATGAAGTTCATATTTATTTACTGTTGGAGTGAGCGTATTACTTCACAGTGTCCTATTATTTTAGGTGAACAAGTTGGGTAGAACCCACAGCACTTTGGCAATTACATTATATGCTACAGCCTGTGTATTTTATCTCATTGAGATGCCCTATTGAATAAAGAAAGTGCTTCCTTTTTTCTTGCTCCCTCCCCCATTTATATTTGGCCTCCTCCCTACAGCCTCTCCTCGATCTATTCAAGGGAAGGTTGATATAGTGACAGAGCTTTTGAAGGGAAATCCACATCCTCTCCTCCTGGTTAACGGATAAGGAATTGTTGGAGCTCTATTACTTCCTCTTTTCATGTCATGAGGATTTTAACCCAG
>LPNX010566529.1:102029-123398 GCA_001517045.1 Pseudotsuga menziesii | reverse complement strand
AAAGTCAGAATATATCCATGGAAAAGTACCAAAAAGTCAGAATAAATCTGGAAAGCACTTCCAGATTTATGATTAGAGCGAAGACTGGTTTAATACAAGAAGGGTTCATAGAAGGGACTGGTAGAGTCTGTAAATCTGAGAAGATTGAGTCCAGTACTGGACTAGTATCTAGTGGGCTTGGAAGCGATGGCCTTACGCAAAATAAAGAGAGACACTTGTAAATTCAATTAAAAAAGCACTTAAAAGAGTCAATGTAAATTTGAGAAGCTTGAGTCCACTAAACTGTTGTGGGCTTGGATGATGGGGCCTAGAGTTTTGGGAGTCTCCCACCATGGTTTGTAAGTAGAAATTACAAAAGCGAAATATTTCACAATTATGAATCCAGAACTGTCCCACCACAATAGCAGTTAGAATCTATTTTCAGCTTGAAACCATTGACTTGTGTACAATTGACAAACAGCCCCCACTTCTAACTTGGATGCCACAGGCACCGTAGGACTGCCCATGAAACCTTGCTGATAGAAATCATTATAAACAATCATTTATGATACTCTATGACAATTAACTTAAAGTCACATGGAGTTTGTTGCAAATTTAATTACCTCTCTCTACCTGGGTTTGGATTAAAGCGTAGGCGTCTTGAATTGAGCTGGGAATATTATGATTGTGTGATGAAACAAAATAGAACAGTTTGATTGCTTTTGGATTTGAATTAAAGCACAGGCGTTTTGAATTGAGCTGGGAAATTTATGATTGCTTGATGAAACAAAATAGATTTGAATTAAAGCAGAGGCGTCTTGAATTGAGCCGGGAAATTTATGATTGTAAGATGAAACCAAATAGAACAGTTTGATTGTTTTTTATTTGTTATAAAATGAATATTAGGGTTATTTTCCCCGTCGTATTCCCTCAATAGCTGTTTTATAGCAGTTCCATCATCATGGTAATTTAGGGTTCTATCTATAAAGGCGTCTCCCCTTCCTCCCCTTTAAGGATAAGAGCTAGGGCCAATTTCCATTCGCCAATCAGTTGGGCCTATAATACACGATTGGTTTTTACAAATCCACCATTTTAAGACCAGTACAAAACAGTGAAAAGTTATCACAAAGCAATACAACCGTTCTATAATTAATTAGCTTTGATCGAAGGAAGATTAAGTGCAATGCAACTGTTTTGATCAGAATGATAGCTTCTTTGAAATTAGCAATATGAAAAAAGGCCTGGCTATTAGCTAATGAACGCATGCATCAGGATTCAGAACCCTTCTATTATGGGCGTACGAGCAGTACAAGGCCCGAAATCCAGTTCAAAGATTTGGTCCATTGAACTGTAAAATGAAATTCAAACACCCACATCCTTTTGTCAGGAACGAATCCTACAATGAGTGTCTGTGCAGATTCACAATCCTATTGAATTCTATTCACATGTTCATTCCATGGCTAAAAAATTATCATAATCCTTATTGATTTCAATTCACAAATCCTTGGCTACAAATCGCTCAGAGTTTGTTAAGGCTGTCACAATTTAGAATATACAGAGAGAAGGAAGTCGGCAATGGCAACCATCAGACTCTCAGAGGCTCAGTATTTGACATATGTTTTGTATAAATATATTGCAACAATATATGGTCATAAATAGCATTTTGATACTGGAAACTGGCCGGAAGGGAAGGATACATTTGTGGGCAACTGTATATAAACAGGGAAGAATACAACAACCAGTAAACTGATATGGCATATTACAGAATGGACATATTACATTAATACGTAACACCAGAAATGGCCACAGTACACACGTAACACTAACCAGTTGAACTACAATAGTTCTGCAGTATCCACACAAAGAACCCACAAGAAGGGTTGCCCGCTGCCCTCTAGCCCTAGCGCCAGCTGCTCCAACTGTTCCTCAGATTTGACAGCGATGCTCCCAAATGAAACATATATAACTGATGCCACCTGTTGCATATCCAGCCATGTCAGGCAGCTCTTCTCCTCCCCCCATAGATTGCAGCAGGACGCCCTTCCTTCTAAAAAATAAGGAAGAAAAAGCGGTCCTACGGCTAGAGCAGGACAACCGTTCAAAGACAGTGTTGTTACTGCGTCCCTCCCTTCGAGCTCCTCGAACGTATTGACTAGTACGTAGTCCCCTTTGCTTTGCTTCTGTGATTCATAGAGAAGGGCTTTCAAACGAGCGTTGGATGGATCCTGAGCGCGATACGCGGTTAGCAGGTCCGTTGGCTTTAATGGTGGGATGTTGCCCGGAAGCATAGACGCCAGTGAGCTGACTCTTTGAACAGCCGGCTGCCGGCCCCCGGGCCAAAACACAAGGCTGGAACTCCCCTGCACCAGGAACACTGCAAATGAAAACCCTAAAAGCCAAATGAACACTGGAGGCTGCAGGAACAGGATGAGGATCCATTTAAAACCAAAACACTGAAAGCTGTGAGCAGACTCGTCACTCGGAGGAGAAGTTAATATGAAATGATAGATTACCAAATTCCAATTTAGTGATTACACAGGTGATAGTACACTAAATTAAATTAGCCTATTTCACCGTCGAGACTCGAGGGGTCCCGTGACCCAAATATAGATACCCGTGCTACTTAGATTAGCACATTAACCATTACAACAACGATAATTACAATAAATACACCAGGTGGTGGTGGGAAAATTTAGCCATTTATACAACCATCTCCATCTTCTTGTCTTCTATATTTTTCAAATCTTGTTAAACCATAATTTGTTCTCCCCTTTTATCCTGAAACATTGCTGTGTATTTTAATATGTTACAATTTGCACATATATTATTGATCATATATTTCATTATATGAAAACCATTGGAAAACAAAACATTCCCACCTCCATGAGAAAAAACTGGTCAAGACGGCTGGAATGCCCCGTGAATAAATTCATATAAGCGAAAGCTTGAGACCTCTATATATCAATATTGCCAATAAGTTCATGACATTAGATCTCAAAGCCAAGCCAAAGTGACAAGAGGCAAAATAGCTCGGGATGATGGAGATAATGAGTTATTGAAGAGTTTACTATATCATGTTCATTCCTCACCTGTGTTTAGAGAGGTCCAGTGAATATTAGACACTGAGAACCAAGAATTGTGTAATGAGTTATTGCAGTCTACTATATCTGGTTCATTCCTCACCTGTGTTTAGAGATGTCCAGTGAATATTAGACACTGAGAACCAAGAATTATGTAACTCATTTCCCACAGGGATGGGAAAATGGGAAAATTTAAACATGTAAGTAATATACATGGACTTGACTCTTTTGGTAGACCAAATAATTTCACTTATTAGCAGTCAGAGAGGCACATCAGATGGAAAGTCTTGAAGATGTGAAACTACAGTGTTTCGAAGACGGTTCTCCTGTTCCTTCAGATTTGTAGGAACAACGTCGTAAACATCGCTGAAAAGCTCACACAGGGGTGGCTTCTCCATTTGTTCCGCACATTCCAGTGCATGCACGACCTGAGTACAATCCAAATAAACAGTTAGCTCCAACAGAGAGATTATATTTCTCCATAACTGTTAAAGATACAAGTGCACACAATCATAGGGATCTCTGTAATTAATAAAATGATATATACCTTTTTACGCGCTTCAGTTCGGTTGCGCAGTTCAGCCTCTTCACTCCACCAACCATTTCTGTTCATCCATTTGCGAAACCTTGTGATGGGGTCTTTCACCCCTTTACAATACTCTACCTCATCCAATCTGCGGTATCTGCTCGAATCATCTGATGTTGAATGGTGGCTTACACGGTATGTAATTGCCTGATAATCGAAAATATGTTAGCTGACATTGTCAACCTGAACAGCCCTTGAGGTTGAATACTCTGAATCAAAGTTGAGTAATATTCTTTGATGGATTGTAATTAGAATTTCAATTTGAGTAAAGATGGGATCATCAAAACTGGACAAATCTGAAAGTGGCAACCGTTATCATATTCCCTGAGAGATTCAGGGTTGAATCTATCATCATAAATATAAAGTAAAAAAAAATCAAATGAATTGGCTGAGCCGTTCACAATACATTAATTACCTCTACGAGAATAGGCTTGCTCTCCTTAATTGCCATGGATCGAGCTGTTTTAATGGCATTGTAAACCGCCAACGCATCATTTCCATCTACACGTATGCTTCTTATTCCATAAGATGGTCCTCTCACCACCAATCCATCACCTACCACAGGATTCAACCCCAAACACAATACATAAACAGCGTCAGAGATTCGCCAGCTGCCTGTCTTTATGGAGTGAGTGCATTACAAGAGACTTTATTATCAGAAAATTATAGAAAGAGAAACTGATAAAATGTACTTCTGAATTGTTCGGAAGCAGGAGTGCTGATGGCCCATCCATTGTTGCAGCAAATGAAGATAACTGGCACGTCCATCACCGCTGCAAAGTTTAAGGCACCATGAAAATCTCCCTGATAAAAACAATAAATGTAAGTAGATCGCCATTTCACCTAGATCTAGAAGTCATTAACAATACCAAAAGAAATCAAGCAAAAATCCCATATACAGGCTTTCATGATCAATTAAGTTTCTAAATAAAGAAATTAAAACTGAACATTACCTCGCTTGCTGCACCGTCTCCAAAATAAGCAACTGCGCAAGCCTGCTTGCCATCCATTTTCAAGGAATATGCTGCACCAACTGCTTGAGGAATCTGTGTCCTGCTCGCATGAAAATTAGGCAGCCGGAGTCACAAAATTATATAATAGAAAGGTAGCCGTATACATTGGAGTCAGAAGCTTTAATACAAGGTAGTTGTATGCAAATTGCATTGGAGTCAGAATATTACATATTTATATTTAAGTGTTGTCTATTCATAAATGAATAGGTCCACATTTATGTTAATTTATTGCATACATCCAATCATATCCCTATCCTTGTATCAGTAAATGCACTGTTCTTTTGCTGTAGGGTGTAAATCCTTTGAATTTGAATTTTTTTAAGATGACCGAATTTGATTTTTTTAAAGATTGACCGTCTATAGACATAAGACATCAAATAACATTTTAATGGTTATAGATAAATAACATTTCAAAGATTACAGATAAACATAAAGATGAGACATCAAATAAAATTTTATAGGTTATAATTAGACAGTTAAATATAAACATTAAAGAAACATCAAAACATCATATATCAAACATAATAGACATACATAATATAATAATATAATAGATATACATAATAGAAATCAAAGAAACATTAGTTATCAAATTATAAACATAATATCAATTTAATGTATTAGACCCTCTCGCCTTTTAGGATTTCTTGTTGTGGGTTTTTTGGGATCTCTTGTTCTTTGTAGAACAAGGAACCCACTCTATGCTGCAACAATTTGACTACTAAAATTTACTCTTCTTGATTTGAATTGAAGTCATCTTCAAACTTTTTTTATTTGAATTGAATCAAGAACTTATGAGCTAGACCTCCTAGTATGAGTATGAGGTTAGACTTCCTAGTATGAGTATGAGGTTAGATATCATATTGGTGTACCATGATGTACCAAACCTCTGTACCATAATAAACAACTATTTCAGCAAAATTTCACCAGCTAGACCTCCTAGTATGAGTATGAGGTTAGATATCATATTGGTTATGAGTATGAGGTTAGATATCATATTGGTGTACCATGATGTACCAAACCTCTGTACCATAATAAACAACTATTTCAGCAAAATTTCACCAATTCCTAGTATAAGTATGAAGTTAGATATCATATTCACGTACCAAAGTGAACCAAACCCTAACCTAAAGAACTCTTTTTGCAATTTTGCAATTTTCAAACCTTTAAACAATTATTTTATTTTAGCAAAATTTCACCAAACCCTCTTTAGGATAATAAAGAACTATTTTGCAATTTTGCAATTTTCAAACCTCTAAACAATTATTTTATTTTAGCAAAATTTCAGCAATTTGGCAATTTCTTGTGTGAGACTAAATCCTCAATTTTAAAACTACCAAGATAAACAATTATTTTATTTTAGCAAAATTTCAGCAATTTGGCAATTTCTTGTCTGAGATTTTAAAACTACCGAGATCGCCCAAATTGCTATTTGAACACTCAAAATTGCTATTTAAACACTCAAAATTGGAATAAAATCAATTCCTAGTCTAAGTATGAGGTTAAATATCATATTGATCCTAGTATAAGTATGAGGTTAGATAATATGTAAGTATGAAGTTAGATATCATATTGATGTACCATAATGTAACAATGTACCATAATGTAACAAAGTGAACCAAACCTCTTTATATTGATGTACCATGATGTACCAAAGTGAACCAAACCTCTTTGGGATAATAAAGAGCTATTTACTCTTTGAGATAATAAATAACTATTTTTGCAATTTTGCAATTTTTAAACTTTTAAAAAAGTACTTTAGGAAAATTTCAACAATTTAGCAGTTTAAACTTCTAAAAAACTATTTTAAAAAAATTTCAACAATTTAGCAATTTACTGTCTGGAACTAAATCCTCAATTTTAAAACTATCCCCATCGCCTAAATTGCTATATTTTGAAATAAAATCTTATTAATTGGAATAAGATCAAAATTCAAAAGTGGTATAAATAAGATCAAAATTGGAATAAGATAGATTTAGTTGACCGGATTCCGTCGAGAATTAAGGGCTTCACAAACCTAACCTAAAGCTCCACAAACCTATAGGAACAAGGAACCCTCTCCATACAATATGACCACTAAAGTCTAAGAAGAAACCTATCAATGGAAAGGAACAAGGTGCCTATTGAACCCTCTCACACTTTACCCACTTCCCAGCTATTCATTATTCATTAGTTTATTTAGAAACTGCTCTCGGTGATAGATAACTTACTCCTAAAATATCTAACTTTCTTACTTATTTTATCATTAGAACAGTATACTTTAAATATATATGAACAATTTTTTGTTTATTCCTATGCCCAGTGGCTTCGTAAGAATGCATTCTACAACCATCTCTGTATCAAAATGTCACGGGAATGCACCCCGAAGCTTTTAATTAAGAATGTCTTCAAAGAATAATCAAGCCTATCATCAACGTTAAACAAATGAAACCACAGATTGAGAGCAATTAGAATGAGAATTATTACGCCAGAGGAGATGAAATGGTGAAGTAATTCAAAGCACTGGATCCATAGTGTACAGGCATCTGTCTTCCCTTTCCATGGTCAGCTTGGTTTCCAAAGCATTGATTTGCAAATTCTTGCAAGGTAAAACCTCGCCAAAAGAGTACTCCAGTCTCTCTATACTGCACACATTACAGAGACACAGATGAAGAGCCTCAAAGTTATTGCATACTAATGAAATTCTATGCATACATTACAGAGACACGTATCTAGAACCTTGAAGTTATTGCATACTAAAGAAATCCTATGTATTGAGGAAAATATTTACCTGGGCAAATACAACATCTTCAATACTCAGAGCTGCAGCAGATCCAACGCCAATGGCCTCCTCTCCAATGGAGGTCAAATAAAACGAAATCCTGCCTTGTCTCTGTGCTTCATAAAATATGGTATCCATAACTCGAACACTCACCATGTCACTGTATATTTTTAGTGCAAATTCTTTGTCAACCTGTTTATAGAAAACGAACCATTATGATCTGGCAAGCATACAAGACCAAAGATATCCAGAGTGAAATCAGCATCAACAACCGTTTTCAGCAACTATGGGCGAGATAGATTTGCTATAGAGTATAATGTTTTTGGGAAACAAACCTCTTCCAGGTTAGTCTCTGAGATCTGGAGACCATGGTCGTCTAAAAATCTGTAACAGGAGGCTGCTTTGTACGATGTTTCTGCTAAAAACTCCATCTGGTATGCATATCTCACTTCCCTTGTTCCAGTATCCTCAAACTAGCAGATAGCAGAAAAGAAAAACCATTAGAAACAAACAAACGAAGCATAGACTTAATTAAGCATGTAGATCCTCTAAAGCAAGCTCGGTTTTGAAGCCTGTTCAATATAATATCTAGGAGAAGAAATTGAAACAATAGCTTACCTGTGTGTCATCCTCAGCCGCCTGTCTAACTGTTTCACTGTTAAGCTGTTTTCCCGATGCAGTATATAACAGCCTGTGCTTGTTGGGCATTGTGATAGCAGGCAACAGAGACAGGGATTCCCAGTTACCAGATGGCCTGGATATATCAGTAAGACCATGTTTAACAGAATCATTTGTTGGTTTAACAGAATCACAAACAAATGGCCTTGCTGCAACTTGCAAGTAGCTTGGGAGAACCCAGTTCAACCTAGTAGCAGATCTTCTTAGACATAACAGGGAAGCTCTCATGGTGGAATGAATCCAAATTGAACTCCCCTAAACTACAGAAGAAGGAGGCTTGTGAAGGTATTTCTATCATTGGAGGAGGGACCATTTTATAAGATATGCCGTGCCTTCTCATGCTTATGATACGTGCTGCCCATTGCTACGTACCCTTGGAAGCATGTACATTGCTACATTTGGGCAGACAGTTTGGTGACAGGCAAGGCCGTGGAACAATGTACATTTGCTACATTTGGGCAGACAGTTAAGTGAAATCGTGCAGGAGAGAGCCAAGAGTTAGCACAATGGATTCTACTTCATGCCTAACACAACATCCATTTATTTACTGAAGGGTGCAGTTGAAACTTATTAATGGTAGGCATGGATGGCTTGAAATTTTCTTTGGTAGCCCATAACAATAGCACTGTGAGCTCTTTAATGGTAGACATTACTGACATGGTTGGAAGCGATTTTTATTGGTAAACAATAAATATCTAACAGTGTAGCATTTATGGTACATAGGTTTGTTTGACTTGCACACAGATCCAACGCTTACGATGTATCTCCTTAAATTTTTAACTATGATCTAAAAGATTTTGCCACTAATGTGAATTCCCATGGGCCAGTCAAATTGCAATTTGAACAACAAAATTTGCAACATGGAAAATAACTTGAAATTGAACGATGTGAATGGTTTAGTGATTATGGTTCAACCTCTCCTCTGTAGAATATGTATCCTCATTCCACGTTTTAGAATTCTAGGTGGAGCATGTCATAGTTCTGGTTTTAATGTTCGGAGTAGTTGTTGTAGATAATGTTTCCTAGACCATAGAACGGACTTTCAAGTGCATCAGGAGTCCATATTTGTCAAAGTTCTTAGGTGCAGTATTATTATTTTTTTAGTATTATTTTTATAATATTAATAAATTAATTTGATTATTAAAAAAGTTAATAAAATGATGAAGATGATTGTGATTGTAGATAGTATTTTTTTTTAAGAAAAGTGTTTTACATTTTTTATATAAATTGATATTAAAAAAAAGTTTTAGGAATGGAAGTGTGTATTTTTATAGTATCAATTAATTCAAGGTGATATTTTTTTTAATTTGTATTGATTTAATAAAATAAAATTATTTTCACTATTAATTTAATTTGGATATTTTCAATGTTCATATAATATTATATTTAAAATTAATTATGCTTTAATAAAACTTATTTGTTAAAATTTTATGACAAATTTTGGTGTTTAATTTGAGTGTTTGTAAAAGATTATATTTTTTAAGAAATACTTCTTATATTTACAAGACAATATTTACAATTATAGGTACTTACTAATGACTACATTTTTGTGGATAGTAAAATATCATATTTACTATTATATCTACTCACCAATAAGCTACATTCTTGTGGGTAATAGAAGATCATATCTAAAATTAATTGACTTTTAATTAACAACACAATCATATAAAAAAATAAAGATTAAAATTAAATATGCATTAATATAATAAAAATGAAAATAAAAACAAATTTATATTTTTTTTATATTTATTTTCTTTCCCTTAATAAAGTTAATATTTTTTTCAATTTATTCATCCTCTACTACCCAAAATATAAACACATTATATAAATTTATTGTAGTTCTATTGAAAATTTATACATATATTTTTATACTTTTAGATAGAATATTTTAATAAAAAAAATAAAAACAAATATAGTAAAAACTAAAACAAAGATGGTTCATAATTTTATAAATATAATACAAATAGTTTTTTATAATAATAATAGCATTAATTATTAATTAAGAGTGAGTGCAAGTTAATGATGGTCACTTGTGGGGGGTTAGATACATTACAAAACTATGAAAAATGCTGAGATGAAAGGAAATTGAATCACCCTTGTGAATATATAGCTTTTATTTGTTGAAATTTTTCATAACTAACTTAATTATGATTTTTTATAACATTGACATTTTTATTTTTTGACAAATTATAAGGTATATGCAATTGTTGGTACAATGTTTGAGTATCTCAATGATTTAATCACTATAAAAAAAAATTTAAACATAAATATAACAAGTAGTGTGTTAATTTTTCAAAAAAAGAAAATAACATGTTTTATTTTATTATGCATATTTTGAAGGTTAAAATGTAATGATGAAGGATTGGGATTTTATGAACGATTTTAGAAGTATTGTAAGGCATAAGATATAAAATATTTATTTCTCCTATCTTGAAATCTCTATATCCCCTATATGCGTTGATCCCCAATAAACACTAGTTGTTATATTTCCAATGCACTCTAACCCATAATTGATATAAATCGAACATAAATGTTACAATCTATAACATTTGGGCCTCATAACCATTAACACAATCCATATAACACCCATAAACCTTGCTCGTATAATCCCTATTACCCTGAGCGCTCACATCTAAGTCGTGAAATGAAATCTATATCCCCTATATATGTTGATCCCCAATCAACACTAGTTGTTGTATTTCCAATCCACTCTGACCCGTAATTGATATAAATCGAACATAAATGTTACAATCTATAACATTTGGACTTTATGACCATTAACACAATCCATATAACACCCATAAACCTTGCCTGTATAATCCCTATTACCCTGAGCCCTCACTTCTAAGTCGTGAAATGTATTTAACCCACAATTATTTTCACCATCAAACCTTATGCTTTATGAAAATAACACCATAATGCAAGACCGTTATAAACTCTAGCACTCCTAACTCCTATTGCCTATAATACCACCACCCCTAATGCTTGTAGCACAAAACATGTATAACCTTTATCAATATAATGCTTTAAGAATTTCATAACACTTATAAATCCATATAGAGGCTTCATTCATAGCACACCATCCCTAGAATCTTCCCTTATGGTATACATGAATTGAATTTCCTCCTTTAATCATGGTAAAGGCCCCAAGATCCATCCTTAGAGCCAAAACCCTCCTAATGGCATGCATATCTTCAATTAGATAAAAACACTTCTCTAAAGAGGTCATGCATGTTGCTTTTAGGCCTCCTTTAAGGATATTGAGTCGTAGAAGCTTACATTAGAGCATGAGGCCTTAGGTTCCTCATCCAAAATTGATATAGTCCTTGAATACCTTCCTGAGTGCTCAAAACCTTGAATTGGAATCCATATCCCAATTCATAAACCAAATATCTACTAAAGAGTTCTTGTTTGGTGGTTGACTTCTTTTTGAGGTCTTTCTTCCCTATAATAATAAGATACTAATGCCCTAGTTTCCCCCCATTACCATTGTCATGGACTTTAAATCCATCGTGGGTACTCAAAACCTCATAGTTGAACCTAGTTGCCTAACTAGAGGTGAAATATCCCCTAAATAGGTATCTTGTGGTGGTTTAATGCCTTAATCGTATATGTGGAGGAAAACAAGTTTCTTTTAGGTCATAAGTCATAGGTTTCCTCCATTAACGATGGAACTGTACCTGATACACACCCATTCTGCTCAAAATCTCCTCATGGAACCCATCCTCACTTTTTGATAAGAAACCCCATATAAAAATATGGTGTGATAGTTAGAGGCTTGATTCATGGCACACAATCCCTAGAAGCTTCCCTTATGGTATACATGGTCTAAATTTCATACCACAATCATGGTCAAGGCCTTAAGACCCATCCTTAGAGAAAAATCCCTTGTAATGCCATGCATAACTACAATTGGATTTAACAGCAGTCCTCTAAAGAGGTCATGCATGTTTCCTTCATGCCTCCTTGAGGGATCTTGAGCCATGGAATATTTCTTTATATCCTAAGTCCTTAGGTTCCTTATCCAACCTTAATATAGTCCTTAAATACCATCCTAGTTCTCAAAAACTTCAAATAGCACCCATTTCCCAATTCACAATCCAAATATCCCTTAGAGAGGTCTTGTTTGGAGGATTGAGGCCTTGTTGATGGCCCTTAAGCTTTATAAGCTTGCTTTAGGGACCAAGGCATTGGTTTCCACAACTAAACATGGTTAACCCCCCATGACCCATCCTTAGTGCTTGAAACCTCTAATTGGGATCGATTCCCCAACTTGTAGGCCATACATAACCTATAAATAACTTATACTGTTGTTTGAGGCTTTAATCATGGTAATTCAGCTATAAAAGGATTGTTTAGAGCATGAGGCCTTTGTTTCCGTTCTTTAGCACTATGATGTCCCGAAAACCCTTTTGTTGTGATAAAAACCTCATAAAGAGACTGTAATCCCACTCAAATGTGAAATATATCCTAAAGATCATGTGTGGTGGTATGATTAATTGTTAAAGGCTCTTGAATCATCTAGGATTCATTTTGGGAATAAAGGCATGAGTTTCCTCTATAAAGCATGGAAAATCCTTATGACCCACCACTGGTGCTCAAAACCTCTTAATGGTGCACATATTTTCTCTTGGAGGATAAAGATCCTTATAGAGATTATGTGTGGTAGTTTGAGGCCTTGTTTGAATGGATATTATGCCATAAAATATTCCTTTAGTCCCTAATGGCCTAATTTCATCTCTAAAATATTTTCAATCCCCAACCACCTATCCTTTGTGTTGAAAACATCCTAATGGAACTCATAACAACATTTACAGCAAAAAGGATCCACCACATAGGTTTTTTTTGTTGATTTAAGGCTTCATTTTTGTACCTTAAGATTTATAACATTTA
This sequence comes from Pseudotsuga menziesii, assembly GCA_001517045.1. Classification (NCBI taxonomy): domain Eukaryota; kingdom Viridiplantae; phylum Streptophyta; class Pinopsida; order Pinales; family Pinaceae; genus Pseudotsuga; species Pseudotsuga menziesii. The sequence goes on along the minus strand of LPNX010566529.1, from coordinate 110,408 downwards.
TTTAGGGCATGAGGCCCCACTTTTCACCACTAGCCATGTTCAATGCCCTAAGAACCACCCATTATATAGATCTTGTAATTGTACCCAAATAATCACTCAAAGGACAAATATACCATAGCGAGGTATGTGGAGTGACTCAATACTATGTGCATCGCCCTTAATCCCTAATTAAGGGGTCAAGACCCGTCCTTTGTGTTAAAAATGTAATAAATACATGATTGGGTGATGATATTTGATTGATAAATATAAAGTTCCATATTGCACATGTGAAATGTATCACATTGCACATGTGATATGTAACCCATTCGAACCTCATCGATGAGCCTCCTATGGGTTGCATATAGCATGCACAATGTGAATAATTTCACATGTGCATTGTGATCAATTTCACATGCATGATATGGGATAGTGGGTTTAAACTTGCAAATGGACAACTCCCCTATTCATTTCACCGTGGCATGTTCCTTGTGTAGTGACTATGTAAATGAAAGAGACAACGACCAAAATTTTGTGGGTAGAATTCACCCCATCAATTACCTCTTCAGTTGTCAATTGGCAGGTAGAGTCCATAGCCAAAGTAGTCTCTTTAAATTATATATATATATATATATATATATATATATATCAATTTGGATGCATTGTTAAGTTGAACGCTTGGCTTTGAGGAATAGTAGGGATGTTTGGATATTGAACTAAAACATTTTTGGCCCCAAAATTACAAGTTAGACTAGAACATACCCAAAATTGCTTGAAAAAATAGTAAAATAAATAAAACATGTAAATTATATATATACACACACACACATACATCAATGTAAATGCAAACCATTAGGCATCAAATATGTAATTTTAGCTCATTTCTATTGAATCTACGGGTGCACATAGCAAAATTGCATTGAAATTTTATTCCTATTGATGAATGGCTTCAATAGTTATTGCCATTTTATGTTTTAAATAAGTTGGATCCATTAGGAAGCATATTGGTTTCAACCAGTGGACACCATTGAACAACCTAGGACATTCTAGGTTTAAATATTAGAATCCCATAATTCTAAAATCAAATGGTGTAGAAGGAAGGGGTACATGGTCATGTTTGAATATATGTTCAAATGATGAAAAAAATTATAAAGTGTGTTGATACTGAAAAACACCCCAATTTCTATCTTCTTCTTTTGAGGTCTAATGGGATTGCTTCCATCACCAAACATCTTGAAATCCACTATGTACTTTTAATGTTAAAATGTAAGTATTATTGAGATTTTTCATAAGAAATTACCAGCCCTAAAATGTATCCTAAATAAGAAATGGATTAAAAAAAGTATTAATATTTAATTAGCATCGATAATCACGTAATAGTCAAAGGCCTATTTCGTCGATTTTTTTTTCCAGTTGCACATGAACCAATGCGAAGTTTGTCATGCGGTTCGTTGTTGGGTTAACTGAAAATTTTCAAATCTTTGAAAGCAGCTAATAATGGAAAACTCCCTCCAATTTTTGTATTTTTCAATTTCGCACAGAGGTTGCCCACGGAGTACCTCTAGTCGAGAGGAAAGTTCATGATTTGCATGTTTACTGAATCTATCCTAGATGAACAAATTCAGTGAACCTGACAACAACCAGGCATATGATCAAATCAAATCAACAGGTAAGAATAATATTCACTTTTTTGTGCCTTAGGTTATATACTTTCATAAACGTATTTTGTTTCAGACTTGATTCTAACAGAGGAACTTTTGTTTTCCTGTGTAAATAATAGAGAGTGAAACCTTGTATCAACTAACAACCCACAAAATTACATCGAGCACAACCAACACTTTTAATGTGCAAAGGTGAATTGAAATTCCAAGTTGGATGCCTGTGATTTTCAGTAGAATTTATTTACGACCTGTTTGGAGCGCTGTAAAACCATCCTTGGGTATGGTGCACTTGTTGTTGGCATGGCTCAAACGTGGAAGAGTATGTCACACCTTGTTCCTGCCCAAACGCTCTTGAAAAAATCCAAATATTCATCATATCTTCAAAGATATGTTGAACAGAATGATGGTGGTGCTTCGCAGGATGTGAGCCTGTCTGCACTATGGAGTGTCCTTGCGCCATGAGTGAATCCTGGGGGAGGATCATGTGGCATATTCCACCTCGACACTTCCCCTCTCCTCCCGAGGCCTCTTGTCCCACCTCTGACACCCGTCGACCATTTCATTCTCACCCGCATCTAGGGGATATTCTAGGCCTCTAATAAGACCTGTTAAATTTATTTGCTAATTTTTGTTATGCAATTTTTGTTTATAAGTAGGCTATAAAGTTATATATTAGATCATGTATATGTATATGTAGAGTAATCAATTTTTTCCTTAATTTTTTGATGTAGAAATATGTTTGGACCATCTGGATGGAAATCTGAAACCTTGGTTGGAAGGAGAAAAGAAATCGAAGGTTCTTACCAAAGGTTAGTGCTTATGTTGTATTTACAAATTTTTTTACAAAAACGGATAACATTTTTACATTATCAAATCATAAACAACACATGAATCTTTGTATAAAAGGCCATCTCCGTCTCTGTGATTTTATTAAAAATAGGTCTCAAATTACATAACTCAGTTCTCAGGGGTTCCAACCCTTTTTTCATTGCATTCACTAGTTCTTATACAATTGCTCCATGAGTTGAAACAAAACAAACTATTAAAAATAGGCATAAATTCCTTTTAGATGTGTCATTCAACAATTATTAACTACATAACTGCCTTCCCAAGAATTTTTCTCTTGTTCTCTTTTCAAAGCCATACTTTCTAGAGTTTCGTTCTGGTTTTTAAATCCATCTAGATCTGATTCTTTCAGACTAACTTGCGACATAGCCTGAACAATTGTTTGGTCACCAAACTCAGTAGAAGGAGGAATAATTATACTTTCAAGTTCTTTCTCTTTATCTTGCATCTTCTTTTCTAATTCAATAGATTTAGCTTTGAGAGTCCTCTCACTCTCAACTACAAGAGACATATCTCTTTGCCATTGCTGTTCTTTTTCTGTAAATTTTAGTAGTTTGGCTTTACAATCTGTTAGCTCACAACTTTACATTCTGTAAATTTCAGTAGTTTGGCTTTACATTTATTAACTACTAACAGCTTCTAGGAAATTAACTAATGCCTAATAACTATTCTTCAGCATATTGTCTACATGATCTTCCATGTATTTAGGCGTGTAACGTGTACTTGGTCATCCCGAAATTTTCTATTGTCTTCCATTTGTTTGCAGATGGTAGCTCCAACATGGACATCTCCTTTGCCAACATGGAATTCTATATGGTCCATGTAGGAATAATTCTGTAAATGAGCACATGATTCTTTGAAAGAAAAAATATCTCAAACTCATCAGCCAGCTTGGCAACAATTGTCTTTCCAGACAATGATTGGTTCATATCATCAAATTTAGCGTGATCCAACCTGCACTGAATCAACTTATCCTGGTATTCCTTCTCAGTCAACATTGCTCCTTTTTCTTCCCTAAATAATGGGACTCCTTTCTTAAATAAGGGATCAAACATATCCCTGAAGAGCTTCAGTTGATGTGCCATAATATTAATTTTGGCCTGGACTGTGTCTAAATGATGATACTTGTTTACTACCTTCCTAGCCCATGTTATAATTGATATTATGTCCTTGATATTTGCATTCTTCAAATAATTCTCTGTCAATCCATTTAAAAAGTTGATGGAATTGTTGGCATAATCAATTGGTTTCTTATTTAGTTTCTCTCTAGATGTTGTCATAATTTTCCTGGATGATTAAATAACAACTTCTTTATCCAACACATAGTCAACGTAGGGTCTAAATTTGCTTGCTTCCTCTATGATGGCATCCCAAATGATATGTTTCCCCCCTGTACTAGTAATTGACATGTTACCTTCCTTATGAGTTTATCATTTTTATTTTGTAGTTCTTGGCATTTGGTTTCCCAAGCTTGGATTTTAGCTTCCCAAGTTTTTCTCTCTTGTTCTCTTTGCAATGCCAATTTTCCAGGTTTTTATTTTGATTTTCCAATCCAGTCAGCTGTAACTATTTAAGGCTAACTTGTGACATGGCATGGATAATATTTTGTTCACTGGATTCACCTGTAGAAGGGATAATTTTGCATTCTATTTCTTTTTCATTCTCTTGTAACTTCTTTTCTTTCTCATGCAGTTTCTTTTCCATTTCATCATATTTTATTTTGAGAGTCCTCTCACTCTCAACTACCAAAGTCATGTCTTTTTGCCACTGTTTTTCCTTTTCAGCAAACTTTAGTAATTTAGCTTTACAATCAGTCAACTCATCATACTTAAGCCCTATTTTCCTTTTCAAGTTCAACTAATTCATATTCCTGTATCAGCTTTGTATTAGGTATCTTCAATTTCTTTTTCAATAGCTAGATATCATTCTCCTTTTCATTTAACAATTTATGTATCCCTGCTCCTTTATCTGCTTGGCTCTCAGTAGCCAACAAATCTGTCCGCAACTTCTTTATTTGTGACTAGTTGGCTTTATTCTCCACCTTCTCCCGTCCCAATTAATTTTCAATTATGCTTTTACTGGTCTGCAACTTTGACAATTTCAAGGTAGCTTTCAACAAATCAGTGAAAAGGATATCCCTTGTTTGCTTGTGCAAATGTATCATGTCATGGATAGGTATGTTCTCCAAATCCATCTTCATTTCAACAACCCTGTTCTTGGTTGCCAATGTCAATTTCAAAGTATTTTGGGAGTAATCTCTAACAAAAACAATGGATACATCTAGATTAGATATTTTCCTTACTTCTAAATACAACTTCAATGTTTCCTCTGAAGTTATATCTTTAGTCTCTTTGTATTTCTCCAACAACTATGTTTTATCTTTAAATGAGATGTGGAATCAATAGGCGTATCAGCAAATGCATATTCCCTCACCTCGAAAGTGGGCCCTGTCACCTTCATATTTTTCTTACCTCTGTCTTCTTCTGTAGTCTGGACAAGTTGCCATTCTACTTCAATTCTTGGCTTCATTGGAGTCCTAGCAATATCATCCTCCTCGGTATCCATGGCATCTAAAAAATCTCTCTTATTGGTCTTTTCTGAGTAACTAGCTAAAGGTGTGATCTTTTCAGCCACTGAGACCAAATTGGAAGTTCCAGGATGAAGTGAAGCAATTTATTTTACATAAGAATTTGAACCCTCCTACATATCAGTATCCTTTTTAGTTTCATGAGGATAATCGTACCAATTTGCAGCTTCTGCTAATCCAACAACCTCATCATGCTCAAAAGGTTTTCTTTTCAGAGCCTGTCTTATGTTTGAAATAACATGATGGGGGTCATAATTAATGGCAACTTCTGTCAAAAACCCCATCTCCTTTAGCAAACTCTCGATCATTGGAAGAGCAGCTTTAATTTTTATGATGAAAGGGCCTACAACCCATGGATATATGATCTTAGTGGACTTCTTGAAATTTAGAAAGTGTTCAGACTCCACTATCAACTTTTGTCTAATCAACTCCATTGAAAACACTCTAGTAGTCAAGAAAGAAGGAAATAAATAAGGCTGATGAACAAATCCATACAACCTAATCATTGTCCCTTCCTCAAATAAAAACCAGTCACCAATCCTTTTCTCTGTAGAAATCTGCAATATATTCTTCGTTTCTGGCAGTACTCTGGCCAACTTCTTTTGGAAAATGGAATTGTACACTTCAGACATGAGGAAATTCATAAATTTAGTATAATCCCTATTCATTTCCTTAGTAACTACCATCTCTGACAACTCCAAATTCTCCTCATTTAATGATAAAAACATTTTCAGCAAATAGGACTAAAATCTGAAAGTCGTGGTCTTGTGGAAATCCATTAACTGAGAATGAATGTTCTCATCCAAGAATTCATCAAATTTAAGGCATGAAGTTTGTATTAACCGACTGGACTCTGCAGGCTCAATAGGACAAGTACTCAAAACAAACAATAGACTCATAAGGGGTTCAGTGATATACTTGTTTGTGTCTAACCCTAGAAACTGACTCATCAACGTTACAATGCACTGGGTTTCTTCATTAAAAATGCTTACATCCATAGGGAATGGCAAGTTTTATAGCTGGACATCTGGTTTCAAACAACTCTTAAAGAATTCTTATTTCTTCTCTATTGCAGACTCCCTAAAATATTGGACTATAGACTCTTCATCGTATTCTTTTGACTTTAGGGTGAACTCAACGGGGACTGATAGGGTTTTTCTAAAAATGAAAGAACTAATAGGACAAAGTATTTTAGAGATGGTAATATCCATTATTACTCTTTTGGAGAGGGAATAATTGTTAGCACACCAATCAATGAACTCGAGGCAGCTGAGGATTTGGTCGGTAGTAAAATAATGAAAATAAGACTGGTAGATGTTATGAACATCTGTTCCTTTATATTTTAGAAACATTAGCTTTTGTTTAACATTATCAACAGGTCCATCAAGCAAAATGGTGTCAAAAACTTCTACATCTTTATACTCAAACAGTTCTTCAATTTTCTAGTATTCTAAGCTCTGAGCTTCTACATTCTCAAACTGGGCCATTTTAAATATCTCCAATCGGAAAAAAATACCTACCTGGTGTATTGACAAGTGGCCAAAGGATGTTGTGTGAGTTGGCTGCTTTTGCACAGTTCTTCGCTTTCGTTTTCCAATGCAGGAGAATAAACAAATTCTCTAATTCCACGTGCATGGTACTTTTATATTTCTTTATATCCATATCATTCCTGCACCTTCTATAGTAGAAACAGTTCTCATCCCTTCATCCTGCATGATTTATTTTGTACCGTCGATCCTCTTGCCAACTTAATCCACTTTTTCCCTCCATTGCAACGCTACCCCCTTATCTTTCCTGCAAATCGCCATTTCCAATTGAATTTCATCCATTGATCAGGATATGGATTTTTTTAAGCCATTGATCTTCAACTATTTTAACCTATTTCACAAGTTTCCTTTTATGCTTAGAGTGAGGATGTTCCCGCTGCGAAAGGATTTTGGACCATGGATCCTTCCCAAATCTAATATACACCATTCATTTTCTATACCTTTTATCTTTGTTTCATAGGTCTACCAATTTCCTTCTTCCTTGCACCTTTACCCTATGAAATCGTTGCCAATCGTAGATCATAATCTACCATGCATCTCATTCATTCAATGGTGCAGATCCTACCCGATTTCACAATCCTCCAACATGATTTATCCCTTGCTTGTTCTCATTGTGAAATCGTTCTAGACTGTGGATCAAGAATCCGTCCAGATATCCACCATTCAAATGTGAAGGGCCTACCAAATTTCGTAGCCCCAAAAAATTTACTTACCTGTGCATGTTTCAGCTGCGAAATGATTGTTTGTCGTTAATCTATCTCCGCCCAAGATCACATATGTTAAAATATGCGGGTCCTACGGGATTTCGCAAATCGCAGCTGTTGATTATACATTATCACAAAATATCACAATGTGACATAATCCTTAATGAATATCTCAATGCTTGATGAATGACAAATGTCAAAGTAATACACAATGGTAATAATATTACAAAATGCAACAACCACATTAATCAATGCGCACTAAAAATATTATTATATCATACAATTGTTATTAATGCAGAAATTACAAATTTATTGCACAAATTAGATCATAGTGCAATGTAAATATATGCATAGGCAAAAGTGCAATGTAATATTTCTCACTTTAGTGTCACATTTAGGAATTAATGGCCATGGCTAATTAGACATTATCACAAAACACGTACGACCCATGGACACTTAGAAATTTGTTGCGTCGTTGGTTGTGTCAACATATACTGGTATTTCTAACTTTAATATCACATTTAGGAAGTAATGACCATGGCTAATTAGACATTATCACAAAACACATACGACCCGTGGACACTTAAAAATGTGTTGCATCTTTGATTGTGTTGGCATATACGGGACATTGTAACGAACCATGGGTGACATTGGTCAACCATGTTTCACTTTGTTTTGACAATAATCAACCATGGTTGTCTTTAGGGTGTCATGTTTGACATCATAGTGGACACTATAGAAAACCATCACTCACTTTGGTCGACCATGTCTCACTTTAGTTTAACAATCGTTAACAATGGTTATGAATACATAGAAAACAAAGATTGGACCCTTTAAGTAAGAAAAACTTAAACCATAATACTATGTTTGCATGTGTATACATTCGTATATCGACATAAAACCATAATACTATGTTTGCATATGTATACATTATAATCTCTACATAATTAACTTAGTGATGAAATCACATGTACATAATTGTGATAAATAAAGTGTAAAATGATATGAGTCATAATTTGTATAGATCTAGTAAATATGTCTAAAGCTAATAAAGATTT